>WNWU01013479.1:605996-652532 GCA_012654045.1 Ptyas mucosa
ATAGAATAGAATAGAATAGAATAGAATAGAATAGAATAGAATAGAATTTTTTATTGGCCAAGTGTGATTGGACACACAAGGAATTTGTCTTGGTGCATATGCTCTCTATACATAAAAGATACGTTCATCAAGAATCATAAGGTGCAACACTTAATGATAGTCATAAAGTACAAATAAGCAATCAGGAAACAATATCAATATAAATCGTAAGGTAATAGATTATAGAAGATTACGGTAATAGTAGTGCAGACTTAGTAGTTTAACAGTGTTGAGAGAATTATTTGTTTAGCAGAGTGATGGTGTTCAGGAAAAAACTGTTCTTGTGTTTAATTCTGGTGTGGAGTGCTCTATAGCATCGTTTTGAGAGTAGGAGTTGAAATAGTTTATGTCCAGGATGTGAGGGGTCTGTAAATATTTTCACAGTATACAGGTCCTCAATGGAAGGCAGGTTGGTAGCAATTGTTTTTTCTGCAGTTCTAATTATCCTCTGAAGTCTGTGTCTGTCTTGTTGAGTTGCAGAACCAAACCAGACAGTTATAGAGGTGCAGATGACAGACTCAATAATTCCTCTGTAGAACTGGATCAGCAGCTCCTTGGGCAATTTGATCTTTCTGAGTTGGCACAGAAAGAACATTCTTTGTTGTGCTTTTTTTATGACGTTTTTGATGTTAGCTATCCATTTTAGATCTTGTGATATGGTAGAACCTAGAAATTTGAAGGTCTCTACTGTTGATACTGTGTTGTCTAGTATTGTAAGAGGTGGAAGTATGGAAGGGTTTCTCCTAAAGTCCACCACCATTTCTATGATTTTGAGTGTGTTCAGTTCCAGATTGTTCTGGTCGCACCATGAGGCTAGTTGTTCAACCTACCGTCTGTATGCGGACTCATCATTGTCTCGAATGAGACTGATCATTGTTTTGTCATCTTCGAATTTCAGTAGTTTAATAGATGGATCGTTAGAGATGCAGTCATTGGTAAACAGAGAGAAGAGAAGTGGGGAGAGCACACAGCCTTGTGGGGCCCCTGGGCTAATTGTACAGGTATCTGGTATGATTCTGCTTAGCTTCACCTGCTGCTTCCTGTTTGTTAGGAAGCTTTTGATCCACTTAAAAGTGTGTTCAAGTACCTGTAGCTGATCTAGCTTAGTTAGAAGAGTGTCTGGAATGATGGTATTGAATGCTGAACTAAAGTCTACAAAGAGGACCCTTGTGTAGGTCTTTGGGGATTCAAGATGTTGTAGGATGTAGTGCAGAGCCATATAGCATCATCTGTTGATCTATTTGCTCAGCAAATTGCAAAGGGTCTAACAGCGGATCCGTGATGGTTTTCAAGTGGGACAGCACTAGCCTTTCAAAGGTTTTCATGACTACAGATGTTAGAGAAACTTGGTCTGTAGTCATTCAGTTCCTTGATGGTGGGCTTCTTCAGCACTGGGATGATAGTAGAGCGTTTGAAGCAAGAAGGAACATAGTGCATCTCAAGTGATTTATTGAAGATTTGGGTGAAGATGGGGGCCAATTGGTCAGCACAGACTTTTAAGCAAGGAGGAGTTATCTTGTCTGGGCCTGGAGCTTTTCCTGACTTTTGTCTGTGAAATAGGTCTTGCACTTCCTTTTCTGTGATCACTAGGGGTTGTGAACCCAATGAGATGTGGTCAGTTGTAGGAGGCTTGGCTGTTGTTGGTGTGTCTGAGATGGGGGTGGTGTAGATAGCTGGCTGTAGTTTCCTTTCAAACCTGCAGTAAAACACATTCAGGTCATCTGCCAGTTGTTGATTTCCTTCAGCCTGGGAAGGAGGTTTGCTGTAGCCGGTGATATTTTTAAGAGTTTTCCACATGTTTGCTCATTTGTTGAGAACTGATTCTTTAGCTTTTCAGAATAGCTTCTTTTTGCTGCTCTGATCTCCCTTGTTAGTACATTTCTGGCTGATTATACAGCATTTTATCACCTTTTCTGTAAGCTTCCTCTTTGGAACGACATAGCTGTTTAAGTTTAGCTGGGAACCAAGGTTTGTTGTTACTGTATATTCGCAAGTTCCTGGTCGGTACACATAGGTCTTCACAGAAGCTGACATATGATGTTACAGTATTTGTGAGTTCATCCAGGTCTGCAGAGGTATCTTCAAAAATATTCCAATCAGTGCAGTCAAAGCAAGCCTGTAGCTTTAACTTTGCCTCCTCAGTCCAAGTCTTCACTGATTTAACTGTTGGTTTTGTGGTTTTAAGTCTTTGCCTGTAAGCAGGTACAAGGTGAATCATGCAATGATCAGAGTGTCCTACAGCTGCTTGTGGTAAAGACCAATAAACATATTTTAGTGTTGTGTAGCAATAATCTAAAGTATTCTTGCCTCTAGTGCAGTGGTTCTCAACCTTCCTAATGCCATGACCCTTTAATACAGTCCCTCATGTTGTGGTGACCCCCAACCATAAAATTATTTTCATTGCTACTTTATAACTGTAATTTTTTACTACTGGTTCTGTGGGCATGGCTTATTTTGTGGGCGTGGCTTGGAGGTCATGTGACCGGGTGGGCATGACTAGTTGGTCATGTGACCGGGTGGCCATGGCTATATGTATAGGGACTACTCAGAGGGCTGAAAAAAGTCATTTCTGACAGGTCCTTGCACTTTTAACTGGTCCTCACACTTATGACCATCCTCACATTTATGCTGGTGCAGTTAACAACCATGTCACTCATTTCACAACTGCTTCTCTTCACCATGGTGATAAGATAGGGCAAAAACGTAAAATGTGAGGACAGTCGTAAATTCAAGGACTGGTCAAAAGTGCGAGGACCAGTCAAAAATAACTTTTTCAGCCCTCTGAGTAGTCTATGTGCATAAAAGGATACAGCAATAGAAAGGGATGAAGGAAGGGAAGGGAAATTAGAGTAGGAGTGAGGTTAAGAGAGGGAGGAAGAGAGGAGGAGAAGAAGAAAGGAAGAGGAAGTAGGGAGGAGAAGAAGAGGGGGGGAAGAGAAAGTAAGAAGGAAAGAAAAGAGAGAGGTGGTAGGTTTGAGGAGAAAGATTGCTGTACAATAAAAAAGATGAAAGGGAAGAAAACTAACCCCAAACAAATATAAAGATATTAAGATAAAGAATGAATTGTTAAACTTTAAAGAATAAAAGAGAACAAATATGAATAAATAGCAATAATTAGAAACACACATACAAACATACAATGTATTTTCTTTGAACAGAGTATTTGGCCAGTTCACAAATTTAAACAGTGTTTAGTCATTTCGATTAAATTTACAATTTCTATATTTCCTTTTTGCCATATTTATTCCTCATCTATATTTTTAAAAAACCAATATTACCCTTCATCCTCATCTCTAATCTTAATCAAATCCAATTTTTCCCTTCTATTCTATATTATAACCCTTCCCATTGTCATCTATTTTTGTATCCATCCTGACATTGGTTAATTATGTAATACAGTTGTTTAATACAAATTCAACATTTTAATATAAATCAATTAGTTATATAACTATCTTTTTGTATATTAATCAATATGAAATGAATATTCCAATTATTTCCATGCAATCCAATTTCTTACAAATCAATTAATTATATTTACCAATAATAATAAACCAAATAATTTCCCCCATATATTCCTCCAAACAACTTAACCATTTCTGCTTTCAACACAATATACAATTAATAGTATCACAATTATTACAATTCCCTAGTTAAATAGAGCTTTTTTTTCTTTTGTGTTTTAAAATCTTGAACCTCCTCTTTTGCCCTAAATTTCCCATTGTTTGCAGTTTTCCACCTACCTTTTTTGGTGAGGAAAAAGAAAAAGAAATTTCTATCTGCCTCATTTTGTCACGTTGCAGCAAAGATCCTGCTTTACTTTCAGTTTCGCTTTTTCAGCCTGGCTTAGGGGAAAAAAATCTGCACCTCTTTGCAGCTAGCAAACAGCTGAGAGCAAATCAGCTGAGAGACGGGAGGCCGATCTAATCAACTTATGGTAATTAACATATGCTGGAACTGAAAGGGGCTGTTTTTTCTATTTTTGCAAGCACGGGTCTACTCATTTGTTTTCTCTTAACACTGATCAGCTGTAGGGCGGCCCTTTGAAGCCCCGTGGCAAGAATTTAAACAGTTTTTTTCCCTTTAGCCATCAGCTGGGACTCAGGAGGCAGCAATAGATTGGGAGTGGGCGGGGTAAACGACCGGCGACTGGCGATCCAACAGAGGCAGAGGGTGAGGGTTAGTGAAGGCGTGGGGGGGGAAGAGAGAGCTTTGGCGACCCCTGTGAAATGGCCGTTCGACCCCCAAAGGGGTCACGACCCCCAGGTTGAGAACCCCTGCTCTAGTGGAACAATTGACATGCTGAAAGTATTTTGGTAGCTCTTTCCTTAAGTTTGACTTGTTTAGATCTCCCAAAATAATAGCCAGTGAACTGGGGTATTTCAGCATCCATAATTTGGTCAGCTAGAGTTTGTAATGCCTTGTTTACACAGGCTTGTGGTGGGACATAAACAGCAATTAGAAGAAATGAGGAAAATTCATGAGGTGACTAGTATGGTTTGCAGTTGATAATTAATGTCTCTAGGTTTTCATCACATAATTTATATATTATAGTTATATCCGGAGACCAGCTGTTTTTGATATATAAGCATAAGCCTCCTCCCTTCTTTTTACCAGCTGTTTCTGCAATTCTGTCTGATCATTGAATCTGAAATCCTGGGATATGCAGGTTGCTATCTCCAATTGATTCATTTAACCAGGTTTCAGAGAAGCATAGAGTTGCTGAATTATAAAAATCAGAATTGTATCTGTTTAAAAGGAGTATTTCATCCATCTTATTAGCAAGTGAACGTATGTTGGTTAGGAAAATTGAAGGCAGAGAAGTTTTATTTTTTCCTATTCCTTAACTTGTTTAAAATTCCTGCCCTTTTACCTCTCCTTCTCCGCTTCCTCTGTTTGGTTTTTTTGGTAATCCATGGCTCTGGGAAAATTTCCCCATTTCACTGCAGTTGTTAAAATAGTAATACACTTGTTAAGTGAATCTGGCTTCCCCATTAACTTTGCTTGTCAGAAGGCTGCAAAAGGGGATCACATGACCCCAGGATACTGTGTCTGTAATAAATATGAATCCGTTCACAAGCATCCAGATTTTATTCCTGTGACCATGGGAATGCTGCAACTAATAAGTGTGAATAATGGTCAAGAGTCACTTTTTTCAGTTCTATTGTAACTTAGAACTGGCACTAAACAAACTGTTGTAAATCAAAGACTACCTGTATATAGGAAGGTCCATTTAGGAAAAATCATGTTTGCAACCACATGAGTAACACTCGATCTCAAGTTCTCCATTTGATCAATAGTTTTGTTAGGCTAAAATAAAATCATAAAATAAATAGAGGCTTTGGGGATTTCCAGAACATTCCATCATGAGCAATTTGCCTTGTGATGATACTTCATAATAAGAAATCTGGATCGAACATTTAAGAAAGAAGTCTTTAGAAGAACCTTGAGAAGAACATTGTCTTTTGGATCCCTTTCCATCCTGAAGTGATACATACTTAATATAGGAAGTTTTTTGCCTCTTCTTTTTTCTCCATATAAAATTATCCTGATTTGAGAAATTGTGAAGAAATAAAAGCCAAGCAAATATTGTTTTTGCCAATCCTCTTGTCTATGCAAATAGATAGTGTACACTATAGTGAAAGGAAATTCGATATTTAATAGTATGAAATGGGCAGGGGACATAACAGCCTCAGCATATCAAATATTTTTTGCTATTTTCTTCCAATTTATCAAATTCAAAAATACGTATTCATTTTAAAAACTATCTGGATCCAGATAAATAGCTGTGCAAGTTGAATGTGAAAAACTCCCATTAATGCTCTTTGCAAAAAATTTTCAAAGTAGCCAGTAATAGCGATTAGGGAATTCTAGTAATTCCCTAATCTAGTAATACAGTTTTATATGCAAGCTACTGTAACTTTAAGCAAATTAAATAAAGCATAATAAAAAGAATATTACTTTAGAAATAAAGTTGTTGAAGCTTGGTTTCATATTTCTATACTATTAAAGATGCTTTTAAATTTGTTTTTGTGAACGATTGGTAACAATGCTATTCATCTTTCTGTACCAGTAACAATACTATTTATCCATAACTAAATAATACGTTGTACAAAATCCTGTAAACAGCATATGGTTGTCATTTTAGGAGGCATAATTGTTTCCCTCTAAAGAAACTAAATTTAGATTAGCAACTGTGTCTAAGTATCAATAGAACAATGTTTTGGTTTAACTTACAGTATAATGTTGAAAACTGATGAAAACCCCATTGCTTCAACCACAATTCATTTATTATTCATGTCAGAGGTTTAAAATATCACCCTACTCATGAGTCTTTTGACTTTGAAAACCACATCAAAATGAATAAAAAGGAAGAAATGTGTCAGATTAGACTCTTTATCAACCTGTTAGACTGTTCAAATTTGTTTTCAGCTTGTCTGTATAGCTAAATGCTTATCCTATACAGTGACCTATTGTTGTAAGCATTTTAAAAAGTGAACTAATGTTGAGAAAATAAATCCAACAAAACATTAAAAACACATTACTCAGGAAATGAAATAACAATATTCCTGAATATACTTTAAATGTCATAGGATTAGAATCAAATCAATACAATATCCAATACAATATTGAATATATATCCAATATATAAAAAAGAATGTCTGTCTGCCAATGTTTAGTGATTAATATATTCTATGTTATTAATCTTAAATGTAGTAATTTATATTATAGTGCTGTTAAGGAAATGTATAATGGAATACAGTTTTTAAATAAAAGAAATACAAATTAATTAGATGCTTATATATTCATAAAATAAAAGCTAATTGTATTATTAACACTGGTTTGTTTAAAGCTGAAATGGAACTCATTTATGAGAATATTATTTTGTGAGTTGTTCTGAATTTCATATTCTTGAGATAAAACAAGAGGGCTGTGACTATTGGAAGTAGATTAGCAAGTAATGGACATTTTCCAATTAATCTAATTATTCTAATAATATTTCAGTCAAGATTCTTGGCTTCTTTCTTAACAAGTTTGAATCTGAAACAAGAAATGCTGGCCTTGTGAGGGTGACAGTGTCCTAATTATCACATAATGCTAAGTAAAAAAGAGATCCCATGTTCTATTATATAAATCTTTTCAAAGAGATATATTACAATGTATTGGGAACATGTACAAAATCTTTCTTTTTTAAGAATTAAACCAGTCATGCCAGGCAGAATTGACTGATAAAATTTCTCTAGCAAACCTACAGTATATAGTTGATCTTGACTTCATCTCATTACGATTTTTTAAAAAATAGTTAGTATTGGTAAGCAGTGTTCTCATAAAATATTTAAAATTATAGCAGGAATAATTAGAATGTAGATATATTGTTTCAGAATGAATTGTTGTTAATTCTACACCTTGGGAAATGCATATTTTTCTAGAAGCAATGGTTTTAAATAGAGATTCCTGAGCAGACTATTTCTATTATAATTACCTATTTTAGAAATGATAAAACAATTATTTGAACCTAAGGTACCTTCTTTGCTTTTACTTCCCCTAAATCCATTTGTTTCAGCCTTGTGTCATTTTAGTCTTCTGTCATTTTAGGCTTGAGGGCAGTATTTGATTTTGTATTATATAAGCTGCTCTAGAAGCTTTTTACACTGAATTTATGGTATAAATGCTTTGAATAAATAATATAGCTTAGATGAACAGTTCTGTTGATTAGTCATATGATAATAAATCTTTCTTAAAATGTCTTTCGACAGGATAAATCTGCAGTTATGAACCTTTTTGCTACTTCTCCCTTTGGGATTATATTATTACTGTCTACCTTGCTACAGAAGAGCAATGGCAAATGTAAAGAAGCAGGTTCAAAGAGAGAGATGAATTTGAGCATCCAGTACCAACTTCCATATTTCATTGCGGAAACCCCCATACAAAATATTATTCTCTACAGACAGCACTTGTATGTAGGTGCAGTCAATAAAATCTATGTCTTAAATGAAACTCTTCACAACGTCTATGAATACAAGACTGGACCTGTTCTGGAGAATCCAAGTTGTGCTCCATGTGATGAATGTAAGCCTAAAGGAAATCAATCTGATATTTGGAAAGATAACATTAACATGGCTCTACTCTTTGAAACATACTACGATCATCATCTTATCAGCTGCGGTAGTGTGGCCAAAGGAACCTGTCAGCGCCATGTCATTTATCCTGATAATCCTGCTGACATTGGAAGTAGAGTACACTGCATGTATTCCAAACTGATGGATGAGGAATCAGATGAGTGTCCTGACTGTGTTGTAAGCCCCTTAGGAACCAAAATTCTGGTGGCAGAAAAAGAAAGATTTGTATATTTCTATGTTGGCAATACTGTAAGTAATTCACCTGAGCAGGACCATTTGCTTCATTCAATATCTGTTCGAAGATTAAAAGAAACTCTGGATGGATTTGAGTTCCTCACGGCTTACTCTTACATTGATATTCTTCCAGAATTCAGGGATTCATACCCAATCAAGTATGTTCATGCATTTGAAAAGGACCATTTTGTGTACTTCCTTACTGTTCAAAGAGAATCTCTTGACTCCCAAGCTTTTCATACAAGGATTATACGGTTTTGCTCTTTTGATTCTGAGTTGCATTCATACGTGGAAATGCCCCTTGAATGCATTTACACTGAAAAACGTAAGAAGAGGTCAGCTAAGAGGTCAAATGAGGTATTTAATATTTTGCAGGCTGCATATATTGGTAAGCCAGGTGCAACCTTAGCCCAGCAAATGGGCCTTAATATAAATGATGATATTTTATTTGGTGCTTTTGCCCAAAGTAAACCAGACTCTTCAAACCCGACTCCTAAATCTGCTGTCTGTGCAGTTTCTATCAAAACCATCAATGAATTCTTTGGCAAGATTGTAGACAAACAAAACATGAAATGTCTGCAGCATCTCTACAAGAAGAACAACAAATACTGTCTAAACAAGGTAAGTAAATATTGTATTATAGGATGTTAATTATCTAACACTGCTAATTCCCACTGAATGTTCCAGTATTGAATATGTGACTATGCTGATTTTAATAATGAGTAGTAGTTATTATCTTAGACTATATTTTGGCTTTGATCCAGGATGTCTTAGTGTACTTCAGTTTCACTATTAATGCTAGTTACTGCCAATTGTGATTTATCTTCACATAAAACAGTTGTTATAAGTATTGGATATAAAAGTAATAGGAAGATGCATTCAGAGTTTGCATTAAAAGGTAAAGATTTCCTTCGCACATATGTGCTAGTTGTTCCTGACTCTAGGGGGTGGTGCTCATCTCCGTTTCAAAGCCAAAGAGCCAGCACTGTCCGAAGACATCTCCATGGTCATGTGGCCGGCATGACTAAATGCCAAAGGCGCACAGAACGCTGTTACCTTCCCACTTGCATTTTTTACATGCTTTCGAACTGCTAGATTGGCTGAAGCTGGGACAAGTAACGGGAGCTCACCCCATTATGTGGCACTAGGGATTCGAACTGCTGAACTGCCGACCTTTTGATTGACAAGCTTAGCATCTTAGCCAGTGAGCCACCGTGTCCCTAGACGTGTTTGCATTAGAGATAGTATAAACCCTAAACCCTGTTTTCTTCTAATCGGTAGGAAAATGGGTGGTGTTGAGGACACAAATCAAAATAGAGAACTCTATTCAGGTTTAATAAAGCCTGAATACCTTAATAAAGTGCTTCTGTTCCTGCATAATCTTTCCGTTAAACCACAAGTAGATGAATATAGCATCAGAAAGCTTTCCAAAATTTCTACTGCAAGTCTTCCATAATGTTTAGGTATTTATTTATTTTTGGTATTTATTTATAGACCTATCCTATTTCCAATAACTCTGGAACAATACAATCATGGATAAAGTTCATGTTCATGGATCTAGAAGACAAACAATAAAAAAACAAAGAAACTTAACAACAGCTCAACAGCCACCTTACCACTGGAAAAGTAGCCCAATTTTCAGTGCCTTTCTGAAGGTCATCTGTGGGGAAACTGCACAGATGTTCTGATAGATGGCATTGTTTAATAAAAAAAAATCTAAATACACCTGCTCTGCCCAATATTATAAGATGGGCAAAATCTGTCCTGCCTCAGATACCCAAATTATATGCTGTGGAGTTGATAACTAGCAGCTTGACTTTATACCCAAAAGCCAACTGGTAACCAGTGCAGTGGACAGAGCAGTGGTATCATATGGTCGAATAAAAGGAACAAGATTTAAGGGTTTTGTCATTTTATCAATTTTAATTTTATTTTCATAGGAATAAAAGTCCCAAAGGGTTTAGGGGGAAGAGGAAAGTGGCCTTAGAATAGTTTCATTGAAATTAAAAGATGGTTAACAAACAGTCTTGGAAGGCTTTGAATCATTTCTCTGTGGATTGGGGGTATTGCCACTTTAATGATGCAGAAACTGAAATACAGTAAATCTGGGGAGATATTCAATTTTAGTCATTTTCAGCATGACTTATTAAAGGATGGTAGTTCTTTCAGTTTGATTCAGCATAGTCCTCTTAAAGCTGAAACAATTGCATAATCAGACTTCTGCTTTTGGAATGAAAAAAATTTTTGCTTCTCCCTCCCTCAAAAAAGCAAGAACTGCTCAGTTTTTTGTAATTTTTATTTGTTATCTCTTTGCATTGTTTTATTCTTCTAGCAAAATATTCTGAATGTGGAAATACAGATAAAGGGAAGAGAAAAAATATAGGAGAGTGAAATGAAGAGCCCCCTAAAATCAAATAAAAAGACATAGTGAAATAAACACATGGTGATATTTATTTATTAAGATGATAGATGAAAGAAATTGAGTTACGCTTATTTTATAATGGGAAAAGTAATTGCAGCTTTCCATCAGGAAACCAAAGGAGCTTTATTGATCTTTTGTCCTTCGGGTATAGCAACATTTAATAAAATAAAGACAAAATAACACAAACAGATTTTACAAGCATAGGTTTTTCTCATCTTCCCATAGCAGGTTTTCTGGTCATATGTCTAGACCAGAAGTGCCAAACTCAATTTCATTGAGGGCTGCATCAGGGTTGTTTTTGACCTCGGGGTGTGTGTGTGTGTGGCCGGGGTGGGTGTGGCCAGCTCAATGTCACTCATGTTGGGGGTGCCTGTGATTGCTTTGCCAGTGAAAACAGGCTCCCAAGCTCCATTTTCGGCTGCGACAGCCTCCTGCAAACCTCTGTCAGTGAAAACAGAGTTCGGGAGGGCCGCAAGTTGTTTTCACTAGCAGAGGCACCATGGTCCGGTCCTTCACTGTTTCCAGGGTGGCTCTGCGGGCCAGATCTAAGCACCTCGTGGGCCAGATTCAGGCCCCGAACCTTGAGTTTGACACCCCTGGTCTAGACAGTTCATATTACTTGTTTTAAACAGATTCTCATGTTTAAAAACATATGCATTACAAATTAATAAAATACAGGGTTGGAGGGTTATTCTACATTTTTATTCCAGTTCAATTCCAGTTACTTTCTGGAATATATAACGTTGCCAATTGCATTAATGTCTACTTTTAACCCCAAAAATACATTGGGTCAAATTTGAATAGACATAGGACACAAGTAAACAAAGTTTCTACTCAGCTTATTTCTTCTGTAGAGGAAATAGCAGTGTCTAAGTTTAATAGAGTTTCTGGGGTCTCTAGAAGGAAGCAGCTTAAAGCTCAATGCTTTTAAATCCTTCCAACGATATTTTTGCAGCCTGGCAATATAGTTTAGACACCAGTTTGTTCAACACAAAGTGAAAAGTAATGTTTATAGGCTAGCATCTATATATTACTAAAACCTTCATCCTTATGACTTTTTAATTGGGAGAAACTATGTTATAGGTCAACAATTTTTGAAACAAAGAATTTAAAATGGACTAATTTGCAGAATATGTCTAAAATCTGGCACCCGTGTCTCCCGAGGGAGTGACATTTGGGAAAGCTATAGCTGCTTCAGTGCTACTGGCTGCTCCTGGGCTGCTGCTATGGTCATGTGATTTTCATTTTCAATGTTCCATGACAGTTTCCCAGCCACTCTTGCAATTCCTTGCTCTCTCCTCCATCTAGCAGCAGTGACTTAACTGCCTCCCCATAGATATCTTGGTTTTTCACTATGACATCTGATTCACTACAGCTCTTATATATAAAATTGTACACTAAATCAGTGGATATCCCATTAGTATTACTTAGCTTGCCACCCACAATGCAAAAATTAGACTTATTTGCACAAAACCAGCTTTGGTTTTGCTTTCAAATGTAAATAGAACCAGCTCTAAGTGGCAATATCATGTTGTTATTAAAAGTTCACTAATTTCCATTGGTCTCTTTTACCTTTATCTGAGATATTGTGCTTTCATGAAGATGTAATCATAATCTGGATCAAAATGAGTTGAACTGTGGTAGATTGATAATTAACGGGTATTATCATGCTTAATGATTGTAAACTGCCTAAAATCGCTTATGGCGAAATAGGTGGCATATACATTTAATAAATAAATAAATGGGAGTTCAAATCAATTGTGTTGATAAGAGAGGACTTGTAAGCACATTTGAATGGCTCTGAACAACTCCAAACATCTCTCACCATTGGCCATGTTTTTCAAGGGTCACATTTTCCCTCACCTTATGCTGTGCTCTTGGATTTACTTTATTCTATCCTATTTTTTCCCCTTCCATTCAGTCATGGGAAACTGTCTGGCCTTGCAGTTTTCTTGGCAAAGTTTTTCAGCAGTATTTGCCATTGCCACTTTCCTAAGATTGAGAGAAAGTAAGTGACCCAAGGTTACCCAGCTGGCTTTGTGTCTAATGCAGGACTAGAATTCACAGTCTCCTGGTTTCTAGCCTGATGCCTTAGACTACAACAAACTGGCTCTCATTCTACCCTTATACTAGAATACTTCATATAGGAAGTTGTTTATGATATTTTGTGTAAATTAAGACAGTTTTAATTCTCATTTAATCACACTGTTTATTTGTCTTTATTTCTCTAACATAGCTAATCCTTTTAAATCATGAATATTTGTCTACATTTAACTAAGAAATAATTAGCACCCATACAGACTTTGCTATAGAAACAGTGCATCATCAAACAATCATCTGCTGAAATACTTTTTGCTTTTTTCTACTTTTGTATGATATATTGTTTGAATTTTGGCAATTCACATATTAATTAGTTAATAGGGTTATACACAGCTGGTTTCTGGGATGATAGCATACCCAGTGATTGCAAGATTAAATTGATTAATACATCTACAACTAATCTATAACTAATCAATGGGATCCTCTGTGCCATAAATGTATAGCTTAATTGAGCAATTATTAGTTTCCTGTTTTGTGCTCTGCCAGCGGGGAACGTGGCATATCAAACCTGGGAAGGAAATCTATTACATCTTAAGCATTCATTGAATGCAGGACTGAATATATGTTCGCCTCTACAATTATGGTGATTTCTGTTTTATTATGCCACATCTCCATTGCTTCTAAACTATACGATAAATATGTTCTGGCAGCCTCTTTTTCACTGTTGGATCCTATAATGTCACTTCATCTTTCTTCCAGGCCATGAATGAGTCAGATTCAAACTAGATCTGCGGTACCTTTGTAAAAGTCACATGTTGATATGAAAAGTCATAAATACCTTTAAAATAAATAATATTTCGTTTTTATTCTAACACTGATAAAGACTTTGTCATTCCTTACCTTAAGAGGAAAGTCAGTCAACTGGCAATTACTGAGAACAGGAAAGATATGGATTTTTAGTAGGGTGGAAAAATTAATGCTGGCATGGTTTCTGCTAAGGCAAGGATTGGTGGATAGTTCTATGGTATTGGGGGAAAAGCCTAAAGTATTAATTAAATATTTCCAAAACATTATTGATATAAGCAATTGTTAAAGCCAAGCCTATCTTGATCAGGAAATGTGACATACTTTTCTACTGTTTTCCGTAGTGAATACTTTTTTTTTGCCCTGGGTTGCCTTTTTTGCCCTGGGTTGCCTTTGCCATAACACAAAGGAAACAGGCAAAATACAAATAATGCATACAGTCATGGCCGTAAATTTTGGCACCCCTGAAATTTTTGCAGAAAATGAAGTAATCCTCACAGAAAAGTATTGTAGTAACACATGTTTTGCTATACATATGTTTATTCCCTTTGTGTGTATTGGAACAAAACCAAAAAAGGGAGGAAAAAAAGCAAATTGGACATAATGTCACACAAAACTCCAAAAATGGGCTGGACAAAATCATTGGCACCCTTTACTTAATATTTGGTTGCACACCCTTTGGAATAAATAACTGAAATCAGTCGCTTCCGATAACTATCAATAAGCTTCTTACACCTCTCACCCGGAATTTTGGACCACTCTTCCTTTGCAAACTGCTCCAGGTCTCTCTTATTGGAAGGGCGCCTCTTCCCAACAGCAATTTTAAGATCTCTCCACAGGTGTTCAATGGCATTGAGATCTGGACTCATTGCTGGCCACTTCAGAACTCTCCAGTGCTTTGTTGCCATCCATTTCCGGGTGCTTTCTGACGTATGTTTGGGGTCATTGTCCTGCTGAAAGACCCAAGATCTCCGACGCAAACCCAGCTTTCTGACACTGGGCTCTACAGTGCGACCCAAAATCCATTGGTAATCCTCAGATTTCATGATGCCTTGCACACATTCAAGGCACCCAGTGCCAGAGGCAGCAAAATAACCCCAAAACATCAGTGAACCTCTACCATATTTCACTGTAGGTACTGTGTTCTTTTCTTTGTAGGCCTCATTCCGTTTGCGGTAAACAGTAGAATGATGTGCTTTACCAAAAAGCTCTATCTTGGTCTCATCTGTCCACAAGACGTTTGCCCAGAAGGATTTTGGCTTACTCAAGTACATGTTGGCAAACTGTAGTCTTGCTTTTTTATGTCTCTGTGTCAGCAGTGGGGTCCTCCTGGGTCTCCTGCCATAGCGTTTCATTTCATTTAAATGTTGACAGATAGTTCGCACTGACACTGATGCTCCCTGAGCCTGCAGGACAGCTTGAATTGCTTTGGAACTTGTTTGGGGCTGCTTATTCACCATCCGGACTATCCTGCGTTGGCACCTTTCATCAATTTTTCTCTTCCGTCCACGCCCAGGGAGATTAGCTACAGTGCCATGGGTTGCAAACTTCTTGATAATGTTGCGCACTCTGGACAAAGGCAAATCTAGATCTCTGGAGATGGACTTGTAACCTTGAGATTGGTGATATTTTTCCACAATTTTGGTTCTCAAGTCCTCAGACAGTTCTCTTCTCCTCTTTCTGTTGTCCATGCTTAGTGTGCCACACACAGACACACAATGCAAAGACTAAGTGAACTTTTCTCCTTTTTATCTGCTTTCAGGTGTGAGATTTATATTGCCCACACCTCTTACTTGCCCCAGGTGAGTTTAAAGGAGCATCACATTCTTGAAACAATCTTATTTATCCACAATTTTGAAAGAGTGCCAATGATTTTGTCCAGCCCATTTTTGGAGTTTTGTGTGACATTATGTCCAATTTGCTTTTTTCCCTCCCTTTTTTGGTTTTGTTCCAATACACACAAAGGGAATAAACACACGTATAGCAAAACATGTGTTACTGCAATACTTTTCTGTGAGAAATACTTCATTTTCTGTAAAAATTTCAGGAGTGCCAACATTTACGGCCATGACTGTATGTCCATTATACATGTACCTAAATCAATACTATTTACTTAGTGCTAATGCACTAACCAGATTACAAGAATTGATGCAGTGGTAATCAATACCAAAAGTGAATAATACTATGAAAGATCTTTGAAAAGAAAATGTGCTATGTTTTTAATTTGTATTAGTTAATTACATCAGTATTTGTCTCTTTTTTTCCTTATGTAAACTAACATTAGCATAAACCTTTTTGCTTTTCCTTTATCAGTAAATGAACACTAAGAGTTTCTGGAAATACGGGATACTAAATTCATAGCTGATGCTATAAATATTTACTGTATATTTAACCATTGTTTCTATTGACCTGAACTGGTTTGGAGACACACTTCCTATTTTATATGCTTGTTGAATTCAAGCATATAACCACTGTGCAAGAACTCTTTTAATTTTGAAATATCTTACTTTGAATACAGAATTTTTGTATTTTTTACTGTTTTAATAGAGATGCTTTCTTATTTACAGATTAGAATGTTATCAGAAAGCTTGTGTTCAAATTCTTGCTTTATTGCAAATCTGTTATTTATCTGAAGCTGACATGTTTTAGCAAGTTATATTATGATAAAAGCAAAAATATAGAAAGGTGCACTACCTTTATTTATTTATTTATTCAATTTATATAGCCATCATCTCACAAAACAATTCTGGGTGATTTACCACAAGTAAAAAAATACAAAATATAATACAAATAGCACATACAGCAATCAGTAGACCAAACCAGTCTAAACAAAGAAGCATATCACAAGTTTCCACTAACATTCCAGCTCCATGCCCAAGAATATATAACATAAGTTTTTATGATAATGAGAGTTATTATTTTCACAATACAATGTAAAATAATATATAATATCTGAAATTATGATGACTTTATCTTCTATAGTGTTATAAGAATTAGTGGCAACTTGCATTATGTCCATAATTTACAAAAATGTGCAAAACAGGTTGTAGGTATCAATTTTCCCACAATATTCACAGTGGTGGGATTCAGCTGGTTTGCATCGGTTCGCCCGAACCGGTAGCTAACCACGCCCGGCCACACTCCTTGCCCCTCTCAGCTACTTGCCTTGGATGAGGCTGATATGTCTTGCAACGGCTTTGCCATGTTGCCCCTGAGGTGAGCCTTCGGCTGGACAGGCAGGTCTGGAGTGGGTCTCCCTCCCATGGTATGCCTCTTTCCGCATTTAATTTTGGAACCACCCAGGTGAGGGCACCCCCCCCCGCTCCCAAGTGGTGATCCCTGCCACCATCATGCAAGCCAGCCAGCCTAGCCCAAACCTGCGAGCAAAGGAACGATCGCCCTCCACCAGCCGGCCCTCGCTCGCCCGGTCAGGTGGGAGTGCCTGGGCTCCCAGCTTCCCCCCCGCCCTCTGAAACGGCAGCAGCAGCACGCTCCCGTTGTCCCACAAACACTATAAAGCCTCTGCAGCCTTGTGTTGTGCTATCCGACTGCCTCGGGAGTGAGGGGTAATAAAGAGGCCAGCCAGCAGGCCGAAGCATTGCTGGCTTTGCTGTCCTGTCTGTGCTGTTGCAAAGTGAAATGCAATGCCTTTTCTCTTGCCACATGGCCCTCCCGATCAGTAGAGGCTCCCTAAATGAGAAAGCTGGCCTGGGTCAGTCCTAGCTTTGCTATCCATCACAGCTAGGAATCTCAAATAAAGCCCAGAATGAATGCTTGTGTTGCAGCCAATCTGGGTGCTAGCTAGGCAGGCGGCCTGCAAACTTCATTGTCTTCTGAGGAGCTCGGCCGAAGTTTCACTCGCTGGGGCACCAGGACTCCTGATGACAGAATGGGGTCCTTTGGGCACTTAGTTTGGCTACCTATTGGCTCCAGTCCACCCTCCGCCTCAGCAAGTGGCACGCAAAAGTTCGGCCGGGCTCCTCGAGAGGCAGAGTTTGCAGGAGGCCAATCTGGCTGGTTGTAGCACAAACGTTCATTCTTGGCTTTGAGATTCCTGGCTGCAATGGGCAGCAAAGCTAGGTTCGTCCCTCTGATCTAGCAGCTGGAAAAGGGGGCAGAGAGAAACAGTCCCGTTGCCAAGGTACGAGCAGGTCGGAGGGGGGAAGAAATTCAAATTTCAGCCTCCTGGTGTGGCGCGGGGCTTTGGGCAAAGGCTGGAGGGAAGGGACTCTGGTTCACTCGCACTCTCTCCCTCCCCAGTCTAGGTTGATGCAGGCAGAAGCTTACATTGCTCTTTCCAAGGCCGCTGTCGGAAAAGCTGGGTGCTGGTGAGGGCAGACTTTTTGCCTAGCTTTGTCCAGCTGTTGGGGGGGGAAATGGACAGGGGCCTGGGGAGGAAGCCATGCTCCCCTGACAGCTGGACAAAACTATGCAAAAAGCCAGCCCTCACTGGCTTCTCCGATAGCAGGCTTGCAAAAGACAACGTGGCTCCGCCTGCAATCAAGCTAGAGTGGGGAGCGGGTGGGAGCACGAGTGAGCACTGAGGAGACTGTGGGAGGAGGGAAGCCAGGCAAAGGGTGAGCGAGGGCATCTGCAGCATGCTGTAGCACATGCACTTTCCCTCAGGCCCCTTCTTTCGGAAGGCTCCAATCGGCTCCCATGCCTCTCCTCTCACTGCATTAGCCAGCCTGCCAGCAGGAGGTGAATTGGTGGGCTTTATTGCATTCCAGGTATTTCCCACCCAAACGGCACACAGCATTTGCAATGGGGGGAGGTGTATGGGGAAGGCAGAGGGTTTTTGCGGGGTGGAGAGTCTCCCCCTAGGCAGAGGCACGCTTCCCATTTTGGTAGCCACCCCCCCTCCCCCTGGGAAATTTTTTTTTAAAAAAAAACCTGCAAATGGTTTGTACAAAATGAGATGCTTTTCCTCCCCTGGGCAATAGAGTTGCATCTCTCATTAGTGCTGAGAGGCTGAGGAGAAGGCATTGCGTGCCTGCCAAAAAGTCTGAGAGCCTCACCTGTAGCAGAGATGAGAATGTCAACTGTCTCTAGCCCCTAATTATCCTTAAGCATTGCCAAATGAGCAGCACTGGCAGACTTTCTAAGCCTAAAGTAGAGAGGGAAGGAGGGTGGGAGAGAGATATCCAATCCAACCTCTGTGTGTGTGAGAGAGAGAGAGGAAGAGGGAGAGGAAGAGAGATGTAGCTTCTTGGGGGTGCATTTTGGAGAAGTGTCAAGAGAAATGCTAAAAGGGCAATCAGTTTGGGATTAAATTCCAAATGAAATTAGGTCTTCGGAGTAAGGAGACATGAAGAACTTTCAACTGCAGGTTTCTAAAAATCTTATTAAAAGGAATGTCTAGAGGCAGCTCTTTAACTCATTAGTCCAGAGGGAGCAAAAGAGATAGGGTCCCAATAAGTGTCTTAGCCAGTGGTGGGTTCTAACCGGTATTACCACCAATTCGCTTCGAGCATGTGCTTTGCACGCGATCTCCCCAAACTGGGGAGAACCAGTAGCAACCCACCACTGGTCTTAGCTACTTATTTTAGGAATAACAGAATAACAGAGTTTAAAGGGACTTTGGAGGTCTTCTAGTCCGGGGGCCCCAAACTTGGTAGCTTTAAGACATGTGGACTTCAACTCCCAGAATTCTCCAGCCAGCTGTCCACAAGTCCTAAAGACCTAAAGCTGCCAAGTTTAAAGACCTCTGTTCTAGTCCAATCCCCTGCTCAGGCAGAAAAACTGAGAATGCCAAATCTGAGTGGAGGCCCTGAGAAAGGTGTCAGAATAATACTTAGAAGGGACCTTGGAGGGGACCCTTATACCATTTCAGAGAAATGGCTGTCCAGTCTCTTTTTGAAAACCTCCAGTGTTGGAGCACCCAGAACTTCTGAAGACAAGTAGTTCCATTGGTTAATTGTTCTCACTGTCAGGAAATTTCTCCTTAGTTTTAGGTTGCTTCTCTTTTTCTTCAGTTTCCATCCATTGCTTCTTGTTTTGCCTTCTGCTGTTTTGGAAAATACATTGCCCCCCCCCCCCTTCTTTGTGGCAGCCCCTCAAAACCCTGTTTTGGGACCTGCCTATCACACTCTTGGGCAAAGCATGTGAGCCATTTCCTCCTTTCAGTGGTCCATGAAAGTATATCTATAGTATGTAGATGCAGATAATAAAGTCGAAAAAAGTGAACAACATTTTACAGAACTATAGATACGTTGAGGTCGGGGGTGAGAAGGAATGGCTAGGAGGGGAGGAGCTGAGCAAAGCACCCCTTGACATGAATGATGTCGAATTGGCTATGCCCACCCAGTCACATGACCATCCGGCCATGCCCACCCAGTCACATGACTACCTGGCCACACGCACCAGGCCACACCCACCAAGCCACGCCCACAGAACCGGCTGTTAAAAAATTTGAATCCCACCACTGAATATTCGTATAAAATGCAATTTTCAGATCATCAGCATATTGCTTTAGTATTTAAATAATATACATGAACAGGATGGAAACCATGAAGCTACTTATTTAGTTTTTTAAAATGCCATTTAGTTCAGATTTCTTTCAGAGTGATTTGTAATGTATTATTAATAAAATCATCCTTATGGAGCAGATAATTTTGGTAGTGATGATTAGTTAATTTTCATGAGTATCAGTATTTATTATGACATAATGTAGATTTAGAGTTTGAGATGTCAGTTTCAAAAATTTTAAACACATAATTTGTATTAATTTACCTCTGGTCATATGTGCTATGTTGGGTGTACATAGGAAAGGTTCAGAGCCGATCAGCTATGAGGTCACTCAGTTATTTGAGAGAGAGAAATTTTATTTAACTTTTTTTCTTTTATACTGTATTTATGTCTTGGTTTTGTTCTATGCTTTTAGTTTTGTATAAGTTGCTTTGTGCATTTTTACAGAAAATGGATTAATCATAATTAAAACTATATCTTGCTCAAAGCAATAGTGTTCATTTAACGTAACAGGATTTTTTTTGTTAAAAGCCAAAGAAATATATTAATTTAAAGACCCATATTGTGAAGATTAGTTGTAGAGTAGCTTCACAGATTATTGCATGAGCAAGTAAAATACAATTTAAGTTTGGACAGGGAGGAAATGAGTTTGTATCATCACATTCCAGTTTTGACCTACATCAGATGCAGGGATTTTTTTTCCTGAATGAGTCACAAATGGACTTTGTACTTTCACTCAAGTGCATGAAAGGAAGAAATAAAAGTAAGCCACATACCAGTAAAACATTTACTGAACTACAATATTTGTGAGATTTGTCACTGGAATTTGGCAGTGAATATATATATATGTTTAATCCAGAGATAATTTAATTTTCCATTTTGTCTGCCAACTGAATAGTTTAGGGAGTCTTGAGGTGAGGAAGTGAAACTGAAATATATAATTATCTCATATAAATTAAATGATATGGATATTCTCCATGGCAAGTTGCTTGATAAGTGGCTTTGAAAGATTTAACCTTTGAAATGGCAATTAAAAATGTTTTAAGGCTGCCTTTATCCATTTAGTGTATATAGCTGGAATCCAACCATATACTTGCCGTTGTGCACCCTTCACTCTGGAGCCTCATGGCTCCTTCAGCCTAATTTTAAAACTAATTTCTAAACAATTAGCTCAGACCTTTGGCAACACAAATGTGTTCTTTCCCTAGGGACCTTCATTGTTCCAATTGAGCAAAAAAGCAGGTAAAGAGAAAGAAAACACTTCTCAAAGCACTTAAGAGGAAGTGGTTTGTTATTACTTCTCTTCAGGGTGGTGGGTTTTTTTTAAAAAAAACTTCTCATTTAAGCTACAGGACATTCCAAGATTTCTTGATGGTCTCCGATCAGAGTATTAAGCAGATCAGACCTTCCTTAGCATTCTGGAATCATCAAAGCCTGCTGTAAAGAAAAGCAGGACAGAATGAATGCATGAAATGAATGAATAAATTAAATAAAGTTTTAATGAATAAAGCTAACTACGGCCTTTTGAAGTGCACCTGTGTTTGTCTGCATAAGAGAGGAAAGTATTTTATACTGCCTGTGTTTCCTTTGGCTGTTACAATCAATACAATCTTGTCTCAGCAAACTCTGCATCCTTAGAATCTGCTCAGAAATTTGGATTTCTTTTGAAGCTTATTTGGAGTGGGAATGGGGATGGGGAAAAGTGAATTGCAGATTTTCCATAGCGCTGCCCAGTCAATTCATCTTTGGGCTTTCGCTGTCTGCTTGTCAAAGACTGAGCGTGGTGTTTCTTTAAATCTTTTGACCACGCCTCCTTTCTCCTCAGGACTCCCAGATATTTCTCTCAGTCTTGCTGTTAGGACTGTTTTTGATCTGCTCTGGCAGTTATTGATTCACTTTAGTTAGAATTTAGGTTTTGTTATTTGTTTTCCTTCTCAGATTTTATTAGTGGAGCCGAAGATTCTGAAGGGTCAGCTTGTGGCTGCAGCTGTTCCCTGCTGCTCGTGGTGGGTGAGTGTTTCTGGGGCTCCAGAACCTCCCCACCCCTCTATGTCCAGTCAGCAGCAATAGAGCCTGACCCGGCCGGGCAGCTCTTAACAGCTTGAGCCGCTTATTAGCCGCCAGCGAGCACGCTGGTCACCGGCGCGCTGGGAGAACCACGACCGCCAGTTTGGGCTCCGGTTAGTGAGGGCGGCTCCGGAGTCACTGCTCCTTTGGGAGGCAAACTCCGATGTATTCTAAGCCTTTGGAAAGGCTTTTTGAAGTGTAACTGCTCTTTGAACCAGTTCAGAGCTGCTGGGTGCTGAGGAAAATAACGGAGCTCTTGTAGCCGGCGATTAGAGTCGCTTGAGACTGCGAAATTCCAGTGCACCATTTTTCACGCCATTTTCAATGGTCGAAAGACAGTTTGGAGCGCTGTGAGGAGATTGATCCCCTCAGACGCTTACCCTTGCAGCATTGGTCTCAGTATTACTGACTGTGCCAAACATCATACTAATCTGTTTAAAGTTGAATTGTTATGTGGTCCCTGGTTATAGGGATTGTCTGAAAGGGAGTTTCCTTCATTCCTTTTATCGTTGCCTTGCTACCCTGACTGTCTGGCCCACATCCAGGCATTTTGACATGGCAGACCAGGAATTCTCCTCAGATCCTGACCAGCCTCAAACTCCTCCTAGAGCAAAAAAGACCTCCAAGTCAAGGTCAAAAACTGTGGTTCCTCCTCTCAGTAAGGAACAGGGGGTAGTTTCATCTAAGCATGGCACAGCGGACAGGGATGCCCTTAGAAGGCATAATGCCCTCGAGAAGCAATGTGAAAAGGCTCAAAATCATGTGTAGCTCCTGCCTCTCCGATTTCGGAGGAGGAGAAGGTTTTGCCTCAGCCAAACCTTGACCAGGATTACTCTGTTTCAGAGTTACCCCCACAAAAGGTGCCGGATAGTGGGCAAGAAGCCCATAGAGGACTGTTGTCTCCCCAATTCAAGGGTAGACCTCCACCTGAGTCTACATTTACCCTGATGGCAGCAGGCCTTCGAATGTGGGAGGGGCAGACTTTGTCTCAACCTTTTAATTTTCAAATGCTTCTCACTAATGCTTTGGCCCAGGCCTTGGCTTCAGGCTTTTCTCAGCAGATGCAGATGCCATCCACATCAGCTGCATGCCAGTTTCACTCGGCACAACCTATTTCTCATCCACCTCTGGTCGCACAACAGGAATCACTCAATGGTGAGGATTCATGGCAGCACGAGGTGGAACCTGACGATCCAGAATTTTCAGAGGACGAGGGTGCAACACCAGATAAGCCAGCGTTCACTACACTGTTCCGACCTTCTGTGTTTAAAACATTGTGTAAGGCCAAATTGGCGACAAATATGGGTTCTTTTACAACTCCATCAGATCAGGATGCAAAAAAAAAACAACAACAAACCCAAAATGAGCTATTTGCTGTGCCAACTCAGGATCAGGACTTTATTCTCTGTCCGGAATTATTTTCCAAAGTAATTAAGAAACAGCGGGAACACCCAGGGTCCTTCTCAGCACCCTCAAGCCATGATAAAAAGATATACAGTGTTGACCCTAGTTTAGAGGGGTTATTGAGGCTTCCCTCTGTCGATTCCCCAGTGGTTAACCTGACTTCAACTACAGTGTTATCTAATGATGTAGTGGACATACTAAGGTCAGAGGACAAGAAGGCAGAGGTTGCCTTCTGCAGGACCCACCAGGCGGCTGCCTGGGCAGTGAAAACCGCCACTTCGGCATCGTTTTTTACCCGGGCCAATCTTATTTGGTTGAAGCAATTAAGAGATCAACTTCTGCCTGACAATTTAAGGCTTCAACAGGATATTAATAAGATGGTGGCAGCCGCCGAGTATTCGGTGGACGCTTCTTTAGACGCAGCCAAGTTTGCAGCTAGGGCTATGGCATCTTCGGTTACTTCCCGTAGACTACTTTGACTATGCCCTTGGCGAGCTGAATTAAAATCAAAATGGAAGCTAGCATCAGCTCCCTTTAAGGGTTCTGATCTATTCGGGGCAGCCTTAGACCCTATCTTAGTTGAAGGGAAGGATAAACACAAGGTGCTACCAGTGTCTTATCGTAGACCAGAATGCCGTTTTACACCATACCCACAGAGACAGCCCTTTCATTCTGATCCCAGACCCAGCGGGTCCTTCTCTAATAGATCTTACAGTCAAAGCTGGGACAGGTACTCCAACAGGCAGTCATTTAGAGACAGCGGCAGACACCAGCCTCCAGCCAGGAGACCGTTCCACGGTACTGGTTCCAGGCCTTTCAAGCGAGGGAAGTGACTTGCCCCCTCAGTCTCCCATTGGCGGCTGTCTCAACCAATTTGTCCACTAGTGGGAGGCTTCAACATCAGAACGTTGGATTCTTCAGACTGTGTCCCATGGTCTTACGCTGGAGTTCAGGGCCCGGCCCCCCAACCGTTTCATTCCTTGTCCTCTTCCCAGGCAGACAGATGGTATTAGAGATACAACATCTACTGGACATTGGTGCGATAGAACCTGTACCGGCTGGACAGGAGAGGTCGGGGGTTTATTCAGTACTATTTCTTGTCCCCAAGCCTTCAGGGGATTGGAGGGGCATTTTGAATCTAAAATTTGTCAACAAATTCCTTCAATTCAAGAAGTTCAAGATGCAGTCCCTCAGAACTATTCTAGAGTGTGTCAGGAAGGGCGACTGGATGACATCCCTGGACCTGCAGGAGGCATACCTGCATGTGCCCATCCACCTGGACCATTGCAGGTTTTTGAGATTGGCACATGCAGGCAGACACTTCCAATACCGGGCCATGCCGTTCTGGCTGTCCTCAGCGCCCACGAGCTTTTACAAAGCTACTTGCAGCTGTAGCGGCCACAGTCAGGAGGATTCCTATAAGGATCCTTTGCTATCTAGACAATATACTGCTTCTCTCTCATCCCCACCAACAGGTTATTCAAGACCTGGAGACGGTGTGCAACGTACTCACTCTTCACGGATTCTCCATCAATCACGCAAAGAGTCATCTTCAACCGACCACTTATATAACTCACCTCGGAATGTTGATTGATTCACGCATGGGACAGGTTTTCCTGTCAGTAGAGAGACAGCAGGACATTCGGGACTTGGTCTGCACAGTTCTAGACCAGAGGCAGGTAACCTTTCTCAGATTGTCGCAATTGCTCGGCAAGTTTATTTCTTGTATTTCAGTAGTTCCCTGGGCGCGCAGGCACGCGAGACAGCTGCAGTGGTTCCTCCTCCCAGCTCAGAGATCAGGCCGTAGTAGGTCTACCGCCAGGACAGACCTGCCTGCCAAGGTACGTACATCCCTCCGTTGGTGGAGTTCTGGGGCCATCAGCAAGGAGTGCATGTTCTAGGATCCCGAAAGGATTGTTGTCACATCGGACGCGAGTCTGGTGGGCTGGGGGGCTCACCTGGATCATCTAGTAGTTCAAGGACAGTGGTCCCCATCAGAGGCCAAGAATCCTATCAATTGGCTGGAACTGAGGGCCATCTGTCGGGCCCTTCGTCACTTCCAGGACAGACTACTACACAACCATGTCCTGGTTTTGACGGACAACATGGCCGCAAAGGCCCACATAAACCGCGAGGGGGGCACTCACTGTCAATTGCTGATGATGGAGACCGACAGACTGATGAGCTGAGCGGAGACTCATGTCCTCTCCCTGAGAGCGGAGCATATATCAGGGGCCTCAAACGTTCGAGCCGACTGGCTCAGTCGGACTCAGCTGGACTCATCCGAGTAGATGCTGCACAGGGACTTGTTCAAAGGCATCGTGAGGAGGTTCGGCCAACCGGAGGTCAACCTCTTCGCCCAACCAGAGAATGCCCAGCTCCCAAAGTTCATTTTGAGGTTCCCGTGCCAGGGTGCAGTGGACTACAACGCCCTTCGCTGTTGTTGGCTGCAAGGGCTCCTTTATGCCTTTCCCTCTCTCCCCTTCATACCAAGGGTGAGGAAATTAGTAGCAGAACAAGCAGAGATCCTACTCCTCTTGATCTTGGCTCCTCATTGGCCAAGACGTTCTTGGTTCGCTGACCTGGTGGATCTCTCGGTGTTTCCTCCCTGGGAAATACCGCAGGATCAGATCTCTCTCAGCCAGGGGGCCATGCAACATCCAGACCCCCTTTGGCTACACCTAATCGTGTGGCACTTGAAAGAGCAATGTGCCAGGGAAAGTTATCCATACCATCCAGGCTGCCAGGCGGCCTTCCACTACAAGAATCTAGGAGGCGTCTTGGCGAGCGTTCTACTCTTGGTGCCGTCTGCACCATGTCGACCCTTCGACTGCCACAATTACTGACATTTTGATTTTCTTACAGGACGGTTTTGACAAGGGCTTGGCCCCCGCTACCTTGAGGAGGCAGGTTGCAGCGTTATCAACGGTCCTGTCCAAGAATGCTTCTCATCCACTAACTCTCGATCCCAGGGTTAAGGGGTTTTTAAGGGGCGCAACGAACATCAGGCCTCCTACGGTCCATAGGTACCCCTCTTGGGACTTGTCATTGGTCTTACAAGCCTTGCAATAACCCCGTTTGAGCCACTGGCGTCGATCAACCTGAGACTTCTCTCCTTTAAGGTGGCATTTCTCCTGGCGATCACCTCGGCCAGGAGGGTGTCTGAGCTGGCTGCCCTATCCATTCGCCAAGATTTATGTATATTTAGACCTAACACAGTCACTCTCCGACTAGACCCTTCTTTCCTACCGAAAATAATCTCCAGGTTTCACAGGGCCCAGGAGATTATTTTACCTGACTTTTGTCCTTCCCCCAAGAATAGGTTGGAGGTACAGTGGCATACACTTGATGTGAGGCGAGTGCTGCGGAGATATATCTCACGGACGGCCTCGTTCCGTAAAACCGAGGCGCTCTTGGTGTCTTTCCACCCTGCATCACTGGGTAAGAAGGTCTCTTCTAGAACTGTAGCAGGATGGATTAAAGCCTGCATCTCTTTGGCGTATACCTCCAGAGGAAGATCAGTTCCAGGTAAAGTGTGGGCTCATTATACGAGAAGCGCAGCAACATCAGCAGCTTGGTCCACTCAGGTTTCTGCGTTAGACATCTGTAGGGCGGCCACATGGACTTCCTTGACGCCATTTGTCAAACATTACAAGTTGGACAGATTTGCGTCAGCTGAGGCGTCCTTCGGGCGTTGAGTTTTACAGAGTGTTTATTCTGACTCACATGGCGAGACCAGTCAGCCCTTTGAACTCTGAGGCTTGGGTATATCCCAAAGATGAATTGACTGGGCAGCGCTATGGAAAACGGACGTTGCTTACCTGAACGTCCCTTTTTGTAGCGCTGCCAGTCAATTCATCCCACCCTTTCGGCTGCCTGGTTCGGCCAGGAGGATTGTTTGTGTTTTCTTCTCAGGACACGTTGGAGACTGCAGTCTTTGCGAAATACCTGGGAGTCCTGAGGAGAAAGGAGGCATGGTCAAAAGATTTAAAAAAACACCACGCTCAGTCTTTGACAAGCAGACAGCGAAAGCCGAAAGATGAATTGACTGGCAGCGCTACGAAAAGGGACGTTCAGGTAAGCAACGTCCGTTCTCTGCTCCTGGTCAAATGCATAATTTAAATTAGATGTTATTGCAGAAATGCAGTAATTAGACATCACCTACACATAGTGACGTGGCTATGTATTTTGAAAAGTTAACCAAATTCTCTCTCTTCTTTTTTTTTAGTTTATAGTATAAAATACAAAAATATAAAAACAAATAGGAAAAATAGAGGATGGAAAAGGGTTCAAAAATGTGACATTGTGATGTGGCTATGTATTTTGAAAAGATTACCAAATTCTGTTGGCAATTAACATTTTAAAAATTTGATTTCCAGCTGAAATGTGAAATAGCAGAATTGCTATCATTACATCCTGGTTTGCTTTTTAAAGGACACATTCCCGTTAATTTTTCAATATGTCATGGCATAACACATCTTAATTTTCAAACTAATCTTTAAATTTAATAATCAGTAAAAATAATGAGTACAATATTGATTTTAGGAGACAGCTATATTTTTGTTATTTTTACATTATTGTGTATAACTCCAGTCATATTCTAGAACTGAAGTATATCATATTCTCCAATATTAAAATTGAAATATTCTCCAATATTAAAATGCTAAGTCATCTCTGTTTATTATGTGAAATAGAAATGAAGCATCAATAGGAAATAATTCAGTTAATAGATTATTATTGAATTGTGAATGCAGCATAACTACATTCTTTTTTAAGCCCAATTTACCAAGATATATTATGAGGGTAATTTGTCAGAAAAATATGTATTTCCTGTTGATGAATTACAGGATTGAAAACAAAACATATTATATGATAATAAAAATTACAACATAAAAAGAGTTAGTTAAAATATTTCCAGACTAATCTATTTATTTATTGTTTATTTATTAAACAAATTTATTTGGCTGGCAATTCCAGGTGGCTTAAAAAATTAAACATCCACAATACAGAAACCCATAACAACAACACCATTCCTGTGACAACAACCAACACAATCAAACAGCCACTTGATTAGCTCCATTTAAGCCAAGGCCCACTGGCAGAACCATGTCTTCTGGACCTTCTGGAAAAGTATCACGGTTAATTTTATATTTGGGAAATAATATTCCATAAGGAGGGAGAAGACTCTTTTTCTTAGTTCCACTACAAATACTTCTCTGACAGATGGGACCTGCAACATACTTTGCCTTCCTGCTTTGGTGGGTCAGGTATATGTAAGTGGGGAGAGGCAGTCCTTTAAATAACCTGACCATAAGTCATGTAGGGCTTTAAAAATGATAACCAGTATGTTGAGTTGGACCTAGAGGCAAATTGGCAATCTGTGCATCTCTCACAAGAGATGACACATGCACAAATCTAGATTTGCACAAAACTACCAGGCTGTGGAATTTTGAACCAACTGAACTGATACTTTCAAGGGTGGTCCTATGTAAAATGTGTTACAGTTGTCCAAATGGGAGGTGACTAGGGCTTGAATGTCTGTGAGAAGGGCATGTTGGTTCAGGAATGGGCATAACTATCATACAGTTATACAAAGGCCCTCCTGGCCATAGCTGTCACCTTCTTGAGCAGAAATCAGGAGTTCAGGAGAACACCTAGACTATACACTCTGCCCGACTGGGGCAGTACAACCATGACCAGGGATGGTAATTCTCCCAGAATCAATAAGTCCTGAATTCAAAGCCCCTGCATTTTGCCAGGGTTCAGTTTCAGCCTGTTGCTCCTCATATAGACCTCAACTACTTCCAGGTACTAAGAAAAATTGGTCAAGGCATTGTTTAACTCATCTTTTGCAGAAATGTACAACAGAGTATCATCAACATGATGGATGATCTTACCTAACAGCTTTAGGTAGATATGAAACAGGAGTGGAGAAAGCACCAACTTCTATGGAACTCTTGGAGTAGGGGCCACAGGTTGGACCTCTCACTGACTGGAAACAGCCTCTGAGGAAGGAAATGAACCAGACAACACAGTGCTTCCCATACCCAACCCCCAGAGCTGCTCCAGAAGGATACCCTGATCAATAGTATTGAAAACTGTGGTGAAGCCAGGTAGAGCACCTGCTCCCACCAGAGTTCATCAAAAAGCAAAACCAATACCATTTCCATCCTGTAGCCATCCTGAAACCTGATTGAAAGGAGTCCAGATAATCCATTTCACCCAGGATCCTCTGGAACTCACTTACCCCGTATTCACTCATCACATCACAGCATCCAGATCCCAATAGAGGTGTCTTTACAGTACAAAATCACATTCAAAACAAAGTAGTCCATGAGTAGTTTTGCATTTAGTTGATCAGAGGAAAGGGCCATGCAAAACCTTCAGCAGCTGAGGAAGCCAAAATACAAAGTCAGGTAAGTCAGGGTATTTGTGAAGCCCCCCCCCCCCGGTTTGGTCTGATGGAACCGGGCACACAGCCATTCGGCATTCATGTCCTGGTCCCAGACCCAGGACACCTTTGCTAGTGGGTACCCCTTCCATAGAACGAGGAATTGTAGATGGCCTCGGTACCACCAAGAATCTAGGACCTCTTCTATTACATAATGATGTGTTCCCCCAATTTTGATTGGTGGAGGGGGAGATTGAGGGATGCCCCGTAACAAAGACATCTTGAGTGGATGTAGAAAACCCACCAGATGGGTTTTCCCTAACAAAGGTGGGAGCTGTTATTGCACCATTACAGAGTTTATCACCTGCAATATTGTAAATGGTCCAATATATTTGCGTGCGAGTTTCCTGCTGGGTACTCGGAGGTTGAGATATTTGGTGGATAGGTACACCTGTTGCCCCACATGGAAGGGTGTCTGTGGCCTCCCCTTTTTGTCAGCCTGGGCTTTATATTTTTGAGCCACCACTCACAAAGCCTCCTTGACTCTCTCCCATGCCCGTTGCATCCGGGCTATCCATCCCTATACTCCCAGGTCCTTGGTCTCTTGTTGGGGACATTCAGGTATGGGGATGAACTGCGTTCCTGTGGCTACCTGGAACAGGGTATATCTGGTGCCACTATGGATGGCGTTGTTATATGCCACTTCCGCAAAAGGAAGCAAATCCACCAGTCCGTTTGCTGGTGTGTTACATAGCACTGGATATGCTCCACCATTGCATTTGCTCTTTCGGAGGCTCCGTTGGTAGCTAGGTGGTGCTGAGGTGCTGTGCTGAGCCCCTAGGTCAGTGATGGCTAACCTTTTTGCCATCGCGTGCCAAAAGCTGGGGGAGCGCGGGAGAGATCACACCCACGTGTGCCCACATCCATAATTCTATGCACCTCCCATGCTCCCCCCACTTTTGGCCCGTGATGGCACGGTGGGCCCAGTAGCCCATTTTTTGCTCCTAGAAAGGCTCTGGAGCCTGGGGAGGGCAAAAACGGCCTTCCCCACCCTCCAGAGGCCAGAAACTGTGTTTCCTGACTTCTGGTGGGCCCAGAAGGCCCGAAAATCGGCTGGTGCACGCATGCATGTCGGAGCTGAGCTTGCGTGCCCACCAATATGGCTCTGTGTGCCACCTGTGGCACCCGTGCCATAGGTTCGCCATCACGGCCCTAGGTTGACCCTATTGTGACCAGAAATTCACGGCAAAATCTGGCAGTGAATTGAACCCCCCTGTCAGACACAATCCTTTTTGGGACACCGTGTAACCGGTAGATATTTGTAATGAATAGCTTAGCCAATTTTCTAGCCGAGGGTAGCCCTTTACAGGCCACAAAATGGGCCAGGTTTGAGAATAGGTCAGTGACTGTCCAGATCACCAACTTTTCCCTGCTAGCTGGTAGGTCCACAATGAAATCCATGGCTATCTCCTCCCATGACTTGAGAGGAGATGCCATAGATTTGAGGAGGCCAGGTGGTTTTTCTGGTTGCTTTTTCATTGTGGCACACAACTGTGCATGTACTGTTTGATGTCTTTCTTTATTTGTGACCACCAAAGCTGACAATTGACCAAATGTAATGTCTTGAGAAATCTAAAGTGGCCGGTCACTTGGACATCATGACATCGTTGCAATACCTCCATCTGGAGAACACTTGGTATGTAATCTTGGAACCTTTCCATGCCAAGCCATCCCTTCGACTAAGGATGGTTTGATTGGCTTGAATCCACTCACCCGTTAGAAGGGATGTTTTAATATTGCGGGTTATCTCCGTTGCCGGATGTTTTAACCGGACAGTACCCACCATCTGCTGTGTTGTACCTCCCATAGGCGGCGACGCTGGAATTATGGCCTGCGCAACCTCTTCACAGTCACTGGCGTACTGTGGCATGCGGGACAAAGCATCCACCAGAAAATTCTTCCCTCTGGGGGTATATTTCAGGCGAAAATTAAAGCGTCTGAAATATAATGCCCATCTAACCTGCTTGGGCGAGAGCTTACGTGGGGTCTGGAGGGCTTCCAGGTTCTTATGATCTGTCCAGACCTCGTATGGTAAGCTACTCCCCTCTACAGATGTCTCCACGTTAGTAGGGCCCACTGCACCACAAATGCCTCCTTCTCCCATTTGCATTTGGTCGCGTTCAATTTGCGGGAGGTATATGCATATGGGTGCAAATGCCCCTCCTCATTTGTTTGCAAGAGAACCGCTGCCACCGCCATGTTGCTGGCATCTGCTTGCACTACGACCAGCTTGGTGAGATCCAAGTGTTTCAGTATCAGCTCTCTTGCAAAGTCTTCAGGTGTTCGAATGCGTGTTGGCAAGCCAATGTCCATTGTACTGGTTAGCCCGGACAAGGTTTTTGGACTAAATGTTTCATTCGGAGAAGATTCATTAATGGAAGAGCCACGTGAGCAAAGGATGGGATGAACTGGCGATAAAAATTGGCAAACCCCAAGAAGTTGTCAAACTCCTGCTCACTACAGACCTGTTTTAGATCGTTATATCCCGCAGGGAGGCTGACCGGTCTACTGTCATGCCTGTTGGCTGTTCAGGTGGTCCCTTATCCTCTCGGGGCGTTGTTCATGTGGGGGAGGTTAGGCCCCACCGCTATTCTCAGATTGCTACAACCCCCTCCCCACCAGATCGTTGGGCCCCACTAATCTAGCCAAGCTAAACACAGCACAATTTCTTCTGTTATTTTGGGGACCACTACAAAATGGAGACGTTCTTGGTGAGCCCCTATCTGTAATGTGAGCAGTTCCGTGACATGTGTCGCCAGCTGTCCTCCTAGCAAAGATCCATCCATCTGCTCAAAACGGATGGGTTGTGCTAATCGGTGCACTCCCACCCCTATACTATCTGCGGTGGCCAGACTTATGAGACAACGGGTGCAGTCTGAGTCCACAAGTGCCTGGCTTACCATGGGGGTTGGCTTCCACCTCGTCATAAGTTCCACTTGTTGTTTCCCTGTTATCGGGAGTGGTGCCGCTTTCACCCGGGAGGGGGGAGGATGGCCTGCGTGCTGCGCCCCCCTAACTGGGGTTTTCCATGTACCTTCCTGGCAGTGCTCTGCCTGGGTTTTGGTGTTCCAGTTGATCGAGTTATATCCATCTCGACACAGTCTAAGGTCCAATGTCCTGGCTTCCCACATCGGAAGTAGATCATCAGGGCTCATGTGACACCGGGCTTCCCTGGCAAAGTTGCTTAGGGTGTAGTGGGAGCTGTGTCTGGTAGCCATGTCATCTGGACGGGTAGCATGAGCCGGTGTGGTGACCTCCTACCCCTGGCAGGTCTAGCCCAGTTGTCTCTCCGGAGTGCCGTATCGATCTTGGTGGTGGCCTGAATCCATGCTGCCAGGCAGGGAGGCAGGCCACATGTCACACATATTTGCCATAATACCCAGTCTAGTCCAGCTTTGAATTGATGTACCATCAGCCTCTCTGGCTAACCCCACACCTTTCCTGCCAACCTCCAGAACTCCTTTATATAAGCGCCCACTGGTCTACCTCGTTGCTACCTGCCAACAAGTCCCCTTCAGCTTGTTGCAGCCATCTGTTATCCTCGAATTGTTCATGCATAGCTGAGAGGAACAGGCCTATATCTCCTAGTTCCCTGGCATGTTTGCTATATGTCAGCAACCCAGTTGGCCGCTTAATGCTCCATAACGGTGGACACCGCCATTACCATGGCCCACTGGGAAGTATATAGATGGCTGTACTTATCAAGTTGGTCCTGTCTGGACTGCCATCAAATGAGGCCTGCACAACTGGTGGGTCCCACTGGCCTAATGGGCCCTGGCCCTGGGCTGCAACCAGCCAGGATTGGAGCGGGTTTCGATTGTCCTGCCTCAGAGCCCTGTCTTGGGCTCCCGACGTTCAAAGTGGGCCCTTAGGGGTGGATCAGTGGTCTTGGGTGGAATGTTTTCTCCTGGCCTGTGGGCCTCCCCCTATCATACCGTGGCCCCGGGTCTTTCTCCGGGAACCAGGTCAGGCCCTCTGTTGGTAGGTGGGCTTCACGTGCCGTGTGAGGTTCCAAACCCCTCCTCCAACCCCCACCAGAGCTTAGGTTCTTGAACCCAGCAGGACCAAACATCTCCCATAACACGTCCAGAGTCTGGTCTGGCTCCGGCTCCCAGGGCAGTAGAGTAACTCCACTCATCCTCGGAGATGCATCTCTCCTGCCACTGAGTGAAATGGCTCCTGGTGGGAGTGAGCATGGGTGGAGGCGGGGGTGCTTCATAACCCCCTTGGCCCATTGAACCCATCCACCACTCTCCCATAGCCTCTGTCCTTTGCAGTCTGACCTGGTCGATATCCCTCATCTCCTGGTCCAAATGTGGGGGAAGCAATGCTGGGTACTCCTTAGGCCTAACATTTGGCTCCATTTGCTGAATGGACAGTGTTAGGATATGGTTTGGGCCTAACTAGTTGTTCAGGCAATATATGTGTACTGTACCTTTACTCTGTAAATGTATTCTTGCTGATTCATTGTAATGCTGAGTCATGCTGTAATTAGGTAATGACTGGTTGTGAGCGTATTTAAGCGAAGCATTGTAACATGTTCGGTTGCTGCTATGATGATATGCTGAAGCTGATGATATGCTGCCATTGAGAGGAGTTGCTATCTGCTAATCATCGTTTGATGGATCTGCTACCATCGTGGTTTGTGAACCAGAGTGAGTTTGTTATTCTGTAACTACTGGACTGATTTAACTGGCAAAGACTTGGAATTTGTTTAACGACTATGAGACTGTTTTTCCTACAATAAAGTAAGCTTTTGATAAACCAGTTTGCATATCTCTTATTCATTGCTCTCAGCAACATTTCCTTGTGCAGTTACTCTGCTGGTTGGTAACACAACACCAATATCCTTAACAGACAGGTCTTCTGGAGTGGAAAGCTCAGCTGGCTCCTCCGACTCCACTAAGTCCATGGTTTCTAGTCCTGGCTAGTCTAGTCTGCCATGTTTACTGTATATAGAGAGAAAGAGAAGAGCGCTGACAACCTCTCAGGTTCTGGAATGCCGCAGTAAAATAAGACTCCAAACAAAAGCTGTCTGTGTTGTAGAGTACTTTATCCTTGGCTCCTGCACGATCCAACAAACACCCATGAAGAATGAAGCATTTTCAGCGCTATTGTCCCCACCACTTTTTAAGGTTATCCGCTACCCCATGACTCCACCCTATAGCTCCACTCCCAAGCCTAGATGCGCTCCGTCATCACAGGTAGCCGACATGGTGTTACAAGGCACTTCCCCTTCGGCTTGTTGAGGTTGCCTGGGAATGCTACTGAGATCGGAGTCCCTGTAGCTCAGCTGTTCCCGGCCCCGCCCTTCAGCTGTGCGGCAGCAATGGTATTGGAGGTGTCCACTGTAATGGCAGCGCCTGCAGCGGTAAGGAATGCCTCCAAAGCTTTGGGGCTGCATCGTGGATGATGGCTATGGTGGCTATGGCGAGCATGACAGCAGCTGCCCTTTTGAGCATGATGGCTGGTAAGCGGTTTCCCCCTGGCACACCAAACACACTCCACAGAATGCTGCTGTAGCTGCCAGCCAGTCACCACGTGGTATACATTCTTGTAGATGCCATCTTTGCTACTTCTACCACATCCAAATCTGGGGCTTCCATGATCCAAAGTACAGCAGCCTACCATTATTAATTACCTATTTTGCTATTTCTTTGTCTGTGTAGACTCTTAAGAAAGCCATCTGACTTAATACTAATAAGACATAAATATTGTTTTGCAGGGATGTTGTACCTCTTAAACTAGTATCAGTTATGTAGTTTGACAATATTACTAGAAGTTGGGTAAACAGTATATGAGTCTTAAGATATTTATATTTAAAGTAAATATTTATCAAACTTCTGCAAATATTTTTATTCAATCTCCTGCAAACGTATTTTAGAATCTTATTTGCTGGCATTATACTCACACACTCTCTATCTAGAAGAAACTTTATAGGAAATATATTTGTAAAGGATGAAGTATCCTTCTTATATCATTAGTTATATTATTTTTGTTTTGAGTAGGCAAAAGAATTCACCCTCTTGCTTTTCAAGCCCAAAGATCTAAAAGAATGCAGTGGATTTTGGCCATTCACTGGTGTTGGTGGATTCCTTGTCTGACAGTTTAGAAATATTTGAAAAAGCATGAACATCACTAAGTAGAAAAAAAAAGATTTCCATAATACCATGTAAATTATGCAATTTAATAATGCTGTCTTGCTTTTAAAATCTAATAAAACTGTTTTCAAAACTCAATCAATATTCCTGGTCTCCTACCTACCATCTTGTCAGCTATTGAAGTACTGTCATTTTTACTGTCTTCTCTGATTTGCTGAAACAAATTTAGTTTTCTTGCAGACTTTTTCAAGAAACACCTCTTACTGTGGAGCTCAAGATGACGAATATCGGGTGGAGGTTACTACAGCTTTGCAGAGAATTGACTTATTCACACAGCAATTCAACACTATCCTCTTAACTTCTATATCTGTCTTCATTAAAGGGGATCTTACTATAGCAAATCTGGGGACATCTGAAGGACACTTTATGCAGGTAAGTAGTAATATTTTACTACTTGATTTTGTTTTTGTTTTTACAAATTCAGTCAGTAAAGGCTAGGGCTCGGAAGGAAGAGAATCATCCTTGACTAGGAAAGTCAATCCTAAAATTTTAAAAGTAATACAAGTTAAGGTGAAGAAAGCAGACATGAAATAAAATCCATGCTCAGTTTAAAACCAGTAATTAATTTGAAGTAGAGTTATGACATTATTTCCTCTATAGTGGAATACCTCCTACATTATCTTTTGTTGAACTCAGCATCCACTGTTTCTGGCATTGTTCTCAGTCCTAAAGCAATCCCTTATGATACAGGTAGTCCTTTGGATAAGACAGCAATTGGGACCCATCACTAAGCAACATGATATAATGTCATATGACTAAATTGCTTAACAAGGGCAATTCCAGTAGTCCTAGTTGCTGTTGTTACATAAGGACTATGTGGGTCATTAAGCAAAAATCTTATGTGATTGTAACTTTTGACTTCCTGCAACTTTTGAGTTATTGACTTTGCTTGTGAGAAGTCGGCAGGAAATGTGAGAAATTGTGATCACATGACACTGGGAATATTGTGACAGCCAGACCTTTGATGACCATCACAAGTCCCAGTCATTCAGTGCCTTTATAACTTCAAATAATTGTTGGGGGAATGACCATAACCAGAGAGTTACCGTATTTTTCGGAGTATAAGACGCACCGGACTATAAGACATATCTACCTTTTTTGGTGAGGAAAAGAGGAAAAAGAAATCTGCCTCTGCCTCATTGCTGCAAATAGCAAACAACCTGTTTTACTTTCATTTTCGTTTTCAGCATAGCTTGATTAGCACAAGGGGAAAAAATCTGCTCCAGCAATATACCTCCTTGCAGCAAGTAGCAGAGGCCTGCACAAAACCGCTGAGAGTTGGGAGGCTGATCCAATCAACTTGTGCTAATCAGGCTGTGCTGAAGCTGCAAGGAGCTGTTTTTTCTTGCTGTTTGCTGCAAGGAGGTAACTGCTGGGAGGCAGAGGCCAAAGGGTGGGGGCCAGTGGGTGGGCGGCGCTACATTCGGTGTATAAGACACACCTAAATTTTCACCGCCTTTTGGGGGGAAAGGTGTGTTTTATACTCTGAAAAATACGGTACCTGTATGCCACAACTTTACTAGTGCTCTGATCCAGAAGTTCCCCAAGCACCTGTAATTCTATTTTTGTCAAGGGAATTCTATGCATGAATTTAATCGATTGAATTAAAATAACTATTTTAAAGAAAGAAAAAAACCTTTTTATTCCAAAGTATGAAGTAGTATGATATAATTATCCTGTTCTTTAAAAAATGAATGAAAATGTTCTATACCCTAGCATGGTGGAAGATACAGTATATTTGAATTTTTAAATATCTTGAAAGAAATTTTAAATTTTGTCTTTTTAAAGGTAAGCTAAACCATTCTATTTAGATATTAGTTTCTGGCATTGAAAGTTTCGGTGAGTGCAAGCTCTTGAAATCCATTTTTATAAGTTTAACAGCTCGTTCAAATAGTAACCAGCATATTTAACTATTGTAGGTTGTAGCTGTCCAGTTGCTTTGCAAGAGAATTCAGCAGTTTTGTGGACAAATAGTAGGGTAATATATTCAATGAACTTTTTGTGATTAAATGTGATATGGGGAATAGAATTCTAATTCACTATAGTTTCCTTTAAAGTGCCAGCACTTGATGTAAAATATTTTTATACCCTCCACAGAAATAAAAAATAAGATTTTTCTATTTCAGAATTGTGTTCTTACTCATTTCTGTCATAAACCAGATCATTTCATACATTTTATCTTCACTATACTGAACTCTAGAAAATCTAACACAATACTTCCAGAGCACGTTTCCTTTTGTAAGGCTAGCCAAGGGAGTTAAAAGAATGCTATTGTCTGAAATATGTTGTGCCATTAGTAGAAATGTCTATGTCCACTGTATTGAGTTACTGAGCAAAAATGGTCTTCAATATTGTATTTTAATAACCTGTGGAGTCTTCCCCTCCTCCCCCAATTTTGTTAGAAGAGTCTGACATATTCAAAAGTCCAAAACATATTAATTACTTTTAATACTTAGTAACATCCTATCTGTTCTTAATATTTTGTCTTTGTGAGGCATCTTTTAGGCATAAAAAATGAGAAGGGACGTGAATATTATAGAACATATGTAGGATTTCCTTTATTTTGTTAAGCAAATGGTTGCATGGGAAATAGTTTCAAATGTATTCTCGCATGCTGTTTCTTGGGATTATCAATAATAAACAAAATTTAATTGTGATATCTGTTACTAGAGTTGCTTAACCTCAGGGTAAGGAGAATGATTATATATTAGAACAAATCAAATACTCTTAACACTCTGTTTAGATATGATAGTATAATTATTAATAAAATTAACAATATGTCATTGGTACAGAATTGCATAATATGTTGTTAGCAGGTAAGCTGTGCAATGGACTTTTTTTTGTAAAAACTGCAATAAGAAGATAACGATTTTTTTTAATAACAAAAAATGAAAAACAGCAGCTGTCTATAAAACTTACAATTTCTGAATTTTCATGTTTGAGCTTTCTGCTAAGCATTAGGAGCTATGAAGTGCTTAACTGTAACAACTATCCTGATAGTGCAATCCTATTCTAGTTTCTTCCCAAATATTCCTCTGCTATTCATTGAGCTTCTGAAGTAACTGTGCATAGGGTTGGGACACAACTCAGCTTTGATTATGTTATTGTGCACTTTTATAAGGCAGACTTTCTAACGTTTAACATTTTTATTGAGTTATATAATAAAAATCAGATACAAAATACAGAAGTAAATAGGTGGGAGGAAGAGGTGGAAAAGAAGTGTGGAAGGATAAGAAAAAGAAAAAGAAACATTGACTTCTGACTCTCTCTGTTGCAGTAAAATAAGGCATTAACAACAAATCCCAACTTTTTAAAAAAAATAATATGAGCAAGCCATTTTTATAAGGATCTATCAATCTAATTGGTAAAATCCAAAATCAAGGTTTCATTCTTTTCCACTTCAAGCACAAAGTTCAGAAGCAGTCAACAAGCGGAAACAAAAGTACTTATATTCTTTTCTTTAATTGAAATAGTCAATTTTGCCATTTCAGCCAACTCCATCGAATTCTGCAACCATTTGTCCATGGTAGGACTCAAAGTGTCCTTCTACTTTTGTGCATACTGTACAATAGTCTTGCTCTGTCAACATATATAGTAACAAAGCTTCAAATTTTCTCCAGATCTTTTTCCATTATGCCCAAAAGGAAAAGTTCTGGTTTCATCTTTATCTCCATTTTCAAAATTTTCTGTATTTATCATACTCCAAAAATTTTTTGCTTTATCACATGTCCACCATAGATGATAAAAAGTCCCTTCTTTGCTTTTACACTTCCAACATTCATTTGACATACCTTTATGTATCTTAGATAACTTATCTGGTGTTAAATACCAACAATACATCATCTTATAGAAATTTTCTTTTAGATTATAATTTATATAAATTTTAAACTCTTCATCCACCTATTTTCCCATTGTTCAAGCATCACATTATATCCAAAATTCCTTGCCCACTGAGTCATACAGTGTTTTACATGTTCATTTTCCAAATTCAATTTCAAAAATATTTTATAGATCTTAGCAATAATAAGTTCGTTTCCACATAACATTTCCAATTCATTTTTAACAAAGTCAAATCCATAGCACTTTTTATCCAGTTTAAATCTTTTTTCAGTTGTTGATAAGTAAACCAATGGCAAGCATAACCTTCTGATTCAAGTTCTTCCTCAGCTTTAATATTGAGTCACCAGAGTTGAAAGATAACGTTTTAGCATACGTCAACAGTTTGGCTTTGCACCATTTCTTTTCTAAAGAAAGCTTCCTGGGGTGACACCCAAAGCGGCAACTTCGTAGAGAGCCTTGCTTTATATTTATTCCAAACTCTTAGTATGGCACATCTAACAACATGATTATTAAATTCAACATTAACTTTACTTTTATCATACCCTAAGTAGCCGTGCCATCCAAATCTTAATTCATGGACCTCTAATTCAAGATGCTCTTATTCTGGAGGCTCACCCATTCTTTTGACCAGGTCAGACGGCATGCATCAAAATACAGTTTCATATCTGGTAGACCCAACCCCGCTTTTTCCTTGGCATCTTGTAATAGCTTATATCTAATTCTTCATTTTTTCCTTTGCCATATGAACTTAGAAATACCCTTCTGCCATTGTTTAAATGGGTTGTCAGTTGTAAGTATTGGTAACATCTAAAATAAAAAAAAGCATCTTTGGTAAAATAATCATCTTGATTACAGAGGTTCTACTTAATAATGATAAGTGCAGTTTATCCCATCTTTGTAAGTCTTGTTTAATATCCCTCCAAAGAGAGACGTAGTTGTTTTGAAACAGTTTTATATTTGTATTTGTCAACATAACCCCTAGCTATTTCAACTTTTTTTAAACCCTAAAGCCTGACTTCTTGTTCAATATATCACTATCTTGAAAAGACATATTCTTGATCAGCATTGTTGTTTTCTGTTTATTTATTCTGAAACCTGCCAAAGCCCCAAACTCATTCAATTTCTTCATCAAATATCTTATATTGTTTTTTGAGTCCTGTAAAAATATAACCAGATCATCAGCAGATGCCTTCAATTTATAAACTTCTTTCTTAATATTTATACCTCTTATTTTATCATCTTGTCTGATACCTCTATTCAGAACTTCCACTACCAAAATAAACAACAGAGGGGACAAGGGCCATCCTTGTCTTGTATCCTTTTGAATTTCACATGAGTTAGTTAGATCACCATTTATGACCATTTTTTCATTCTGTGACATGTAGATTGCTTTAATTTCTTGGATAAAATTCTCTCCAAAGTCCATTTCTTCCAGCATGTTAAACATAAAGGCCCAATTTACGTTGTCGAAGGCCTTCTCTGCATCTAAAAATATTAAGGCAACCTGTTTCTCATTATGATATTGTAAGCATTCAGTAATATTTAAGACAATCCTCACATTATCTCTTAGCTGTCTTTTCGGCAGAAAGCATGCTTAGTCTTTCAAATTGCCATCAGTAGCCATAGTGCCGTTTAAATGTGTTAACACTGCAACTCATCATCTGCAGAAATTGTACTTCAGTTCTTTGGGCATGGCATTATAGAGTACAAGTAATTGCCATGAAATTTAAGTACTTTACATCTGTATTCTAACATTTTTTCACTGCCAGCATTTTTTTCTAGCAGGTCTCTAAGGTCTTTAAACACTTGTGGGACAAGCGTAACCTTTGCCAATGAGTATCTATTGTCTACGGCATTGACATGTCAGGGAAAGAAATCTTTACTGACAGAATTTCTGTGTGTCAAGCAACTGAGTTTGACAGTTGTAATACCCAAGTGTGCAGCAGCAGGAAACAAAGATGGAACAATGGTCTTGAGCTACTTTAAAAGTCATGTTGTAATCTGCATTCAAACAACATGTGCTGCTGATGAATCATATCTGTGTCAATTAGGCCACATCAATGCAAAAAACCCAGTTTTTAAACAAAAACATTGAGACATTAATTTTCAATAATCTAACTGGCTGGAATGTCTGTTTTATTAAAATTAATATTACTATTTTCCCCTACCAAAATAACAGAGTTAATAAAAGACCACCAGATGTCTACTCTGTCCATAGTGATTACCTACCTAGAAACATCCCAATAATATTACATAAATCAAACATATTAGCATATTAGCTGCAAATCAGAAAACAAATTTTCAATTTGTCTAATTTTTCAAAATGAAAAAATGATACTATCTCTTTATCAAACATTGCATATGTCTATGTAATATATACTGAACTACTGAAAAAATATCCTTTCCAATTAAGATCTTCTATTTTTATGTTGAAGATCAAGTCACTTTATCAACAAAAAACCAATAAATTTTATACCAGCTGCTAAAGGTAATTAAGTATAAGTCTTGGAAATAGATGTAGTATTTTAAATACAGCAATCTTACACTTTTATTTTTTTAGACCCTAATTGTATTGGGAGTAGGGAATATTTTTTTTCCTGTTAAAACACGTGCTGCACAGTCATGTACATAATTGTTTTGGCTAAAACAAAAGTGTGAAAACTTTGTACTGGTCCTTAAATATCCTTGACTTCAGAGCTGATAAAATATTGTTGAGTTTCTGTTACAAAACAGACTGCTAATAATTTGACTAAGACAGCTGTCATGCATGAGAAAGAAAAGAAATTTATTTTATATCCACCCTAAGCTGTATGACAAGTCTTCTTGCAGATTTTCCCTTTTCTTTCCATTCCCTCCTCCCATCCACCCCCAACATGATTTTGCAGCTGTTTCTGCTTCTTATAGTTGTAATTGTGGTTGGTGCTTGGCTGGGAACACAATCTCAGTACAGCTGTTGAGTGCTAAGTGAACTGGAATTTTTTCAGTGGTTAAATAAAAAGAATTATACTATTTCAACCAGCAATATTATGAGTTAGATTTTCAGTGGGTAAAAATTGAGTCTTGTCCATTGAAGGCTAATCAACAAAGTTCTATGTTCCTTTGATTGATGTTCCTCAAAAATGGCCCTAATCTGTCTGGTCATATCCTCATTGTAATGAGGATCAATGATACTTTAAGAGTCTATTCTTTCACTGGAATTATAAATTTGATCTGTCTCAGTGTTTTACAGATGTTTAGGAATTTTGCACATAAGGAATAAGACTATTATAAGGCGTGATCTTATAAAACATAAAATGTAATCATTGGCTTTACTGTAGTGTTGGACTGATCCTTTGCTGCTAATATAGCCATAGTTTTCACCTGTATAGAATAGTCAATCTTATCTACTTCTTTCATTTAAGCTGCTGTGCAATTATCTTCATGAAACAATTGCTTCATTTGGATAGTGTATGCTTGAATTATGTAAAATTTAATGATAGTATCAACAAATGAATTGTCCAATAGTTAAGCATTCCAGAGATTATGAGAGATACTGTAGGTTTGGTGTACTTAGCATGAGAAATGTTGAAATAAAACCAATTATTGAAGCAACTATTTTTTCTAATAATAATATTAAGGTAAAGGTAAAGGTTTCCCTCGCTCATATGTGCTAGTTGTTCCTGACTCTAGGGGGCGGTGCTCATCTCCATTTCAAAGCTGAAGAGCCAGTGCTGTCCAAAGATGTCTCTGTGGTCATGTGACCAGCATGACTAAATGCCAAAGACACACGGAACGCTGTTACCTTCCCACCAAAGGTGGTCCCTATATTTCTACTTGCATTTTTTACATGCTTTCGAACTGCTAGATTGGCAGAAGCTGGGACAAGTAACGGGAGCTCACCCCATTAAGCAGTACTAGGGATTCGAACCACTGAACTGCTGACCTTTCGATCAACAAGCTCAGTGTCTTAGCCACTGAGCCACCGTGTCCCTTCCCAATAATAATAATAATACAATGGTTAAAATCCTCAAAATAATGCCATTACATTGAATAGATTAGAAATGTGTATAGCTAAAGTGATCTTCAAATGTGTTACTTTTAGAAGGACATGGTGAAAATGTTGTGAAATATAATAAACTTTGAACATATATCTTCTGGATAGTGGTTTATACCTGCCGGAGATCCATAAAAAAAATTGATTTTTTAAAAAAAAATTAATTTCAAGCTCCTTATTTTTATTTTAAAAAGTCTGAAATTAGTGGTTGCCAGTGTTGAGCAACATTGTGATAAAAAGTTACTATGTACCGTTTTATTAAACAGCAAAAAGTTACTTCATTCACTTTATTAAAATAATGATATGCAGGCACATGTAGAGTTTAATTGGTAATTCAGACTTTGCATGTATATTAAGATAAATTGATAGTAATAAAATGCTAGAAAGAATTTATCTGGTAACCATGCACTCCTGGCTGATTACTTACTTTCATTTTAAGTGGAACATTAATCTTTTGCTCCTGTGTCATCTTCAGTACTTGCCATCTCCATAGACAGCAATTATTGAAATATTCTGAGTTGCCGTGAAAAGCTGCTATATATTTGTTGGTAATTATGTTATAGTGCCGAAATGAATATATCAGCAGAAATAGCATTATAAATCTAACTCATCCATTTAATCAGAAAAGTTTGGTATATTCTTTATGGCATTAAGTCCAACATAAATAATTTAGTATGAGGAAATCACCAGAACTGGCTAGATCAATCACTTGGCAAGGTTATTTGTTACATCAAAATTTTCTATGGGTATCAGGATCTGGCTAGTCCCTGGAATGGAGGCTGCTCAGGAATTCCATATACTATCCATGAGATCCTTAAAAGAAAATGATGAGTATCTTTATACTATTAAAGCTCTGTTGGTATCTTTAAATTGGCCCAAACAGTGCATTATAAAGTAACAATTTTTGAATGAAGGAATCTAAAATCCACTAATTTAAAGAATGCATAAAATAATCTGGGACACATTCAATTCCCATCTATGGAATTAAAATTTTCACAAGTTTATTCGCAAAATGAAGGCTGTTGCAGCATCCCAACGGTCATTAGCTTGTGATTTCTGATGCTCCCTGATTTCTGATTATACAAGTGAAGTCAATGAGGAAGCTCACAGCCAAAATTTGCTCTCACTCCCATTATTTTTTTTCTTACATTTAGTAAACAAAATTACTCCTGCTTTGACCAAAATAATTACAGAAAAACCCATTTTAAAAATTGCAATCTTAAAATCTAATATAAAAAATAATTATCCAAATGGCTATTTAAACAAAATATTCCAACAACCTAATAGATCAGTAACAAGAGTGCTAAGTGTACCTCCAATGCAGCATAGTCCATATCATGTGGGCCATCTCATAAAAGAAAATAATTCTCTTCAGATCAATGTCTTTCTGATCTCTGACAAATTTGGAATCTAAGCATCTTTTCCATATTCTTGCATAGAAAAGGAAAAGAAAGTCTCTTAAGTATCTTGGATGTTGGAGCGTGAATCAGCCCCATTCCCCCAGCCGCCCCCCCCCCCCGGGGTAATTGCTCTTGATAAGAGACGGACGGATCTTGTTTTTCCATGCTGTATACTCTAAAGAAAGAAAACTCGAATATATTCTAAGAAACATTTTATTATAAAGAAAATAAAACAAACTTACTAACTACATCGTTACCAGCAGTTTTATCACACAGACGGACAAAGGAGAATAAAACAGGAAGTTAGAAAAGAAAGAATGTGGACATGAGCAGTAGCTCAGACATCACAAGACAGTCTTATCTCCGTGATAAAGTTCTCTGGCAGGCTACTGTAAGTCTTAGAATGGAAGCTCAGCTGGCAAACCCATAACACAGTGACATTGGAACTAGGACATCATAGGTGAAAAGTAGCATTTTTGAAACATATTGGTATTCAAATGCAGCAATCATAAAATTGTGTTACATTATACCATAATAATGGCTTTGAGTCACTAGCAATCTGGGTACCCCATTTTGTACAAACTGCGGTTCCAGAAAGTCTCAAAAGCAGCCCCAGGTTGAACTTGTTATGGCATAAATGATACCAGGAAGTGCCCTAGCCTAAGCTAGGCAAAGACTCCTAACCATTGCTTCAACCTGTTGTTCTAACAGGAATCATAAGTCTAAAGGATCCCCATGGAGCGGATTTGGTCCTCTATTGGAGAGGATGACAGTATTGAGAGGGCTAATTGGAACTGATATAGAGCTGAGGTATTTCTGGATTAACACTACATTTACCTTGTTGAGATTCAGTTTAAGTTTGTTTGTTTGTTCCATGCAGTTTTTCACAGCCTCTGGGCTCCATATGAGGACATTTAAAGAATCTGACTGGAATGATGACAAATTACTGGATATTATTTATTTTGTTTTGTTTTGTTTTGTTTTGTTTTGTATTTTATTTTATTTTATATATTTTATTTTATTTTATTTTATTTTATTTTATTTTATTTTATTTTA
>WNWU01013479.1:652542-680118 GCA_012654045.1 Ptyas mucosa
TTTTATTTTATTTTATTTTATTTTATTTTATTTTATTTTATTTTATTCAGCTTATATGCCGCCCTATCTCACAATGGACTCAGGGCGACTCACAATAATAAAACACAAGCCACAAAAATAAAATCTAAAATCTAAAAATTTTAAAATTTAACCCTTAAAACCCCCATCATCAGTCCAGGTCGAGGGATTTGAAAAGCCAAGTTTTTAATTCACGGCGGAAGGTGCGAAGGTCAGGCGCTAATCGGAGCTCCAAGGGAAGTTGATTCCAGAGGGTGGGCGCACCCACCGAGAAGGCTCTACTCCTGGGGGCCACCAGCCAGCACTGTCTAGCTGACAGCACCCTGAGCAGGCCCTCTCTATGGGCACGAACCGGGCGATAGGATATCGTTGCTGGCTGTAAGTGGTCCTCCAAATATCCTGGTCCTAAGCCATATAGGGCTTTATAGGTCATCACCAGTACCTTGAATCTCACCCGGAGGGCAACCGGTAACCAGTGCAAACCGCGCAGGAGGTCTGTAACATGGGAGTATCGGGATTCTCCCATCACAACCCGCGCAGCTGCATTTTGCACCAGCTGGAGCCTCCAAGTGGTCCTCAAGGGCAGCCCCATGTAGAGAGCATTGCAGTATTCAATTATCTGTATACAGGTGATTCCTCACCCTGAATTGGTGGGTGATCTCTCCCAATAGATTCATATGTTAAATATAGAAGCATAAGGGGAAAGTTTAGTCCATTCATATAGATTAATCTGTACTTCCATGCAGCTTTGAAATGTGTTCATTATTATATTTTTCACTCACTCCCCTTACTACAAAACCAACCATGGACTTGATTGCTGTTTCATCATGCTTATTGACTGTACTTGCTATTGACTGGAATTGCCTAATTAAGTTATAGTAGAACCACTATAAAATGGTGCCTCTTCATTCCAGAAATTGCAGATGGTTTAGCAAGATACCAGGGTTGATGGTACAATATTGAAAACCACCAGGAAGTCTAAAAGGGCCACAAGGTTCTGAAGTGACGATCTATCAGAGTGACCAGTGTTGTTTCCCTCCTTTATCTAGGGCTTTGTTTCATAAACTGCATTTCAGGAAATGTGAGTGTCCCTGACTAGTTCCAGACTAGCAATTGTTGGAAAAGTCTGCTCTTTGCACTCTATTAGATTTAGCCTTCAGCTTGCATTGCTAGGACAAAATTTTGTGTGTTTATTTGCTACAAATTCCAAATTGAATAAAAGTAGGTACTTCTGAAACACCAGTTTACTGGAATCATGACAACAGGAAACATTTCTGGCACTATTTTATGAATGCATTTTGGAGGTTCTCTGGAGATTAGGACTATTGCTCAGTGAAGAAATAATTTTTGGCAAGAAAAAGCCTGAATGACTGATAAAAAGGCATTCCTGGCATTTAGCAATGGATATCGAAGAGACAGAATACCACCATAATAAAGGTATTTGCAGCTGTGGACTTACCTCTCGTAAATTCCAAGATTAATCTGTATTTTCATGCAGCTTTGCAATGTGTTCTTTGTTAGATTTTTCACTCTCCCTCCTGATCATAAAACCAAAATAACTTCTGAAATATGTTTTAAAAACAATGGTACTTAAAGTTATACATTTTCACAATTTTTTCCTCTGCATTGTTACATAGTAAATTCAAATTTATCTTGTTTCCCACTGTCCATAAAAGCGCCCCTGAAGTGAACAAACAATTCAAATATTTATTTGTTTGTTTGTTCGTCAAATTTATATGCTACCGATCTCACGGCTCGAGGCGAGTCTGAGCAGCTTAAAACGTAATAAAACATACAGATATAAAATAATTATAAATATAAAAATGAATTAAAATTACAAAAGATGAAAACAACCTAAAAAAACCCCACACATATTTGGAGCAGAGAGGTGGTGGTTCCTTCTCTATTACTGCACCAGTTACTTCCAGCCTCCAGCTTCTTCAGGGCCCCATGCCACTGCCAGAGCCAACTTTTAAGGCTTTTCCTAAAAGGATTTTTAAGTCAGTACAATTTTTACTGATTTATATAACTTTGCATTTTCTTTTTTTAAAAGTCTTTATGCCCTGATGAGGAAAATTTAGCAAAAACATTATTCTGTTTTTTGTTTGGTTTTTTTGCCTTAGACCAGTGATGGCTAACCTTTTTGCCGTCGCGTGCCAAAAGTGGTGGGAACGTGGTGGGGCCACACACACATGTGCCCACATCCATAATTCTATGCGCTCCACCCCCCCTGTGCTCCCCCCGCTTTTGGCATGTGATGGCATGGTGGACCCAGTAGGCCCGTTTTTTGCTCTCCCCAGGCCCCAGAGCTTTTCTAGGAGCCTGGGGAGGGAAAAAACAGCCTTCACCACACACCCAAGAGGCCCTCCAGAGGCCGGAAACAGTGTGTTTCCTGACTTCTGGTGGGCCCAGAAAGCCCAGAAATCAGCTGGCTGGTGCACGCATGTGTGCCCACCAATATGGCTCCCCGTGGCACCCGTGCCATAGGTTCGCCATCACGGCCTTAGACTATTTACAGACAGATGGGTACTCATCAGTTTCCTCTTATATCTAAAACTACAGTAAAACTTACAAAATAAGTTTCTAGACTGAGAATTCATAAAGCTTTAAAGAATATGAGCTTTTTCGGTTGGGTTTAGAAAACTAATATGTAGCTATATACCTGTCAAGGGTAGCAAACTTTCTTTCAGCCATATTAGCCATGAACACTACAGCTCCATATTAGCAGAAACGTTTGTGCAATTTTGAATGTCAACACTACATCGTCATAGAAATGCAGTTCTTTATCTATATAAATATAAAATGTTAAAACCATGCTGGTTCAGGAATTCTGGCACTTGGAAGTCCACAAGTCATAAAGGGGCCATGGTTCCCCATCTCTGATGTAGAAGATTCATTAAGAAGTAGGAGTTTTAGTCTTTACTTTTCCTTTCTGTTTTGCTTTTTGCAAAACTGAAATTCTTTTGTAGAAGCTAACGCGTAAGGTTGAAACTGTGACAGTGAAAGTACACCTTTTCTACCTGTACTATTTCCTCAACAAAATTAATGTCTACCAATAGTTCTTTGGAATAAAAAAAACCCTGTTGCATCCATCCATTGTGAATTACAATGGAAAGCAGAACTTGAACTGAAAAGGATATGGGAAGAAAAAAAATTAACCATAACGGAAGTAGATTTGCAGCCTAAACCTCCTTCCTGCAGTGCCAATGCTCCATTCAAATTATCTACAGTAGCTTCTGTCTATATTCAATCATTCACTCCACCTCCCCCCATAAAGCAATAGTTGTAGATTAAAATCACTGTGTGATATAAATATAAACTCTGTGATTGTTGTTAATGTTTCTCTTTTTTTAGATAGTGATCTCTCGTTCTGAACGCACAACACCATACATGAATTTCCATTTAGATTCCCACCCTGTTTCTTCAGAAGTTATCATTGAGAATTCCCTAGGCAATGATGGGCATATTCTGGTGATCACTGGGAAGAAGGTAAAATATTATTCATAATTTTTTGTGCTTCCTGGTCAAGTGTATTTTTGGGCAATGTATGTACATATAGATACCTGTGTGTACATATACACATATAATCCTAATAGTGTTTACATTCAGCTACTTTAGATGTATTTTTTTTCCTTTATACATTTCCTTCTGTATCAAAGAAAGTGAAAATATATTATTTTATTGATAGATGGAACTGAAAGAGTTTGGCTTGTGTACCTCTCAAGTTTTTCATGAAAATAGGAGAGATCATGAAATGATTATACTCCAGGTTTAACATTTTATAATACAGCACTAATCTGGAATATTAATATCGGATATCCATTTTTAAATGGAATGCATCGACCAACTAAACTTCTTTTTTACATTTGATTGCAAAATCACCTATTTCCACTCAGGACTGAATTATTTAATATAATCTGTGATTCCAATTATTTTTACTTTGCATCCTTTCCAGACATGTGTATATTGTATTTCCTCACTGTTTTTCCTAAGGAGGCAAGTAAATGAATAACTGAGTATTGTTTGAATAGGGAAGCTGTGATACAAATCAACCAAAGAAAGGAAAGGCAAATATAAGGTTAGATGCCTTCTTTTTTTACTTTGGTGGAAAGTATGTAAGACAAAAATACACAATAACTTAAAAGAATGAGACTTTAAAACTTCCTGCCCTTGTTAATTTTATATGAGGATTAAATAGCATTTGAAATTTATTATTATCCATTTCTTTTATACTTTTGCAATCATAGATTGCATAGATACCAATTAATTTATAATTCTATAAAGCTATACAAAAAAGTGATGGGAAAGAAGCAAAGGTAATCTGGTTCATTACTTCTGATAGTCTTCATTGATCACAAAAGTATTTTAATTTTTTGTCAACTTTCATTTAAGTTGAAATCCTATCCTATAGGTATATAGGATCCTATCCGATAGGTATCCTATCCCTATAGAGATAGCTATAATACATTTTTATCAGATTAGCAGTTTTGCTAATCTTGCCTTAAATGAAACTAGAATGATGTACATGCAAAGCAACAAAATAATGACAATCATCATTATAATAATCCCAATAAGAGGGGGGAGTAAAGAAGATAATAAATATAAATAATATTACTGCTGCCACACAACAACATGGACAAATACACATAAACTTTAGGCAGCATTGCGAGAATTAGGTGTTCAGCAGAGGGAAACAAACTTTTCTTTCGAACAAAGCATCTCATCCAGTGAATTCCACACATTGAGCACTGACCATGAGATTAGACTATGCATATAGCTAGATTTTGTTTGTTCTTGTTTAAATATCTGCTACTGTTGAACCTGGGCATGCATAAACATAGCTTTTAAATTGAAATTTAAATTGACCAGGTTGTGATCTTAACTATACATATTTAATATTAAGCCCCATTAATGTCATCATGCTCAATTTCAGGCTGTAAATTATATAGAATCTATATTATAATCTATTTATACTGATATATGGTAACAAAATATGGAGCACCTTTGCAAGTACAATAAGATAGATGATTTTTTTGCATGCTCCATCAGGAACCCTTGTTGTTGTACAATTCATGGTGACAGACAGGTTGCTTCCAGAGATTAGCAATAATTCCTCCTTAGCTGATATTTTACGTAACCAAAAAAGATAAAATACTGGAGAAATGCAAATGGAGCAACAAAACTGAAAATCCTTGAACAAGATACAGCAAATTCATGATAAATAACAATAAGAATCCACAGTCTATTGGGTAGCTCTCGTTCACGGCATGAAGAAAATTGCACAGGATGTGAAATGCACACATAATGCTAAGGTATCTGTTTGGGGTTTTTTGTTTTGTGTTGTTAGGTACTGAAAATTACTAGCACCTTAGCTTTGTATAAATCTTCTGCTAATCTTCATAATTAGTTTCTATGTGTCTGTCATGTTTTACCCATTAGGTAACCAAGATTCCACTAAATGGACCGGGATGTTCTCACTTTAGCACGTGCAGTCAGTGCCTTCTAGCACCTTCTTTTATGAACTGTGGATGGTGTGGCAATCAGTGTGTGAGGCCACAGGAATGCCGTATAGGAGGATGGACACAGAACATATGTTTACCTAAAATCTCTGAGGTAAAATTACCTTTATCTTTTCTTTACTGGAACCATATAACATGAGTCAGATCATAGTTAACATATACAAATTATTTGTAAATTGCTATAGCAATAAGTATGTATGGTCCTCAACAATTTATCTTTTCATGTTTTGAAAAACGAAGAATAATTAACTTATTCCCAAATGAGGGGAGATGAGGTCCACTGCTATTAATTGACTAACCCTAACCCTATTTATATTTTGGCTCACCCTTTTCCTTCCTCTCCCCAATTATTTGAAACCTACGTAAACTGTCACTATGTGATATGGGATATCAGTGAAGCATAAAACTACAACACAAAGTAACCATAATATAGGGGAAGCATTTCTGTAAATCAAAGATTATGTTGTGTTCCTTATGTTAATTTGCACTTTTAGAATGGTTCAGATGTGTGAACTGTTTTCTTACTTGAAACTTTTTGTCAAAGTTTCTGTTTAAAACACGATGTGAAAGCAGTACACATGTAAAGAAAAGACCTTTGTACTTCTACAGGAATTCCATGAAGCTGAGATAGGGAAATGCATGAGGCTTTATTCTGATATTTGCAGCTAAGTTAAAACTGGCAGAGGTTCAGAGAAGAATATGTGAACTGGTACTGTCTTTTACACCTGATTTCACCTAATCAGAAATCATATCATATCATGTCATATATATATCATTACTTACAGGACTTGTATGTGTGTATGTATGTATGTCATATATTATATTTGTAGGTGTCTCAAAACAATCCCTAAAAAGAGCTAAAACAGTATGATACTGTTTTAACAAAAATCTTGGAACAGATTGGAATAAAAAAATATTTTTGCCTCTTCAGAACTTTTTCCTTCATGAGAAAAAATGTAATGTCAATTCTAGAGAGTTAATGCTTTTTCTTTAAGCAATCCATCTTATCTTTTGCACTCACTATAGTCTTCATATAAACCACTCTGAAAGGGGAGAAACAATAGCTATTTTCAGCTTTAAAAGTTTGTAAATAAAAGACTAAATAAGAGTAATATTATACAAAGGGGTAAAGAACATAATAGCTCATTGCTATTTTCATTTAGCTATGGTCCCTGCAAGATCTTCAGGACTGTCTCTGTGTTTAACAAAATAATTGTCTATTAAGTATTCATTTTCTAATAATTATGAAAATCTAGTTTTACAGAATGGTTGTGGCATTTGTAGATCCTAATGCATATCATTATTACCAGCTATATTACACTATATTTTTTTTCAGTGGCAGTCACTTTGTGACTCTGAATAAACTTTGAAATGCTTTATTTTTTAATGAATGTTTTAATGGCATTCAAAACATATCTGATTGGGAAAATAAAAAATGTGTTATTGAAACTTAAACATGTATTCTAAGCAATGTTGAAATAAAAGAGAAAACAGAAATGGAATATTAGCAGAATATTGGGAAATTTTCCATAATGGCTTGTGTCTTCAGGAAAGATTAGTGAACATCCTTTCACTGTCCTGCACTTTACTGATATATACAGACACACCATAGGAAAGGAAATTCATCTTGTTTAAAAATGAGCCTTTATATTCGTTTTAAAAGCAAGCCTATACAAACTAAATGAGGGTAGATGGCAGACCCTAAATAACTTTTAAATTATGAAGTCTGATTCATAGTTACATTAGGCTCTTATGTAGTTCACGTAGTGTACAAGGGTGCTTGAATGAATGTAAATCATATTTAAAGCTACATTAAGTCCCTTTATTCCTGTGAGGGCAAGGTCTAGGTCCCTTAGTGTGGCTGAGATGTCACACGCTGAAGAGTCTTCAGAGTTAGCATGAAATTGTTCCAAGCCACCCCGTTGGGCACTTTCTGACATGGTGAGAGCATATTATTTCTGTATTACCAACCTACATGAAGTAATTTCAAAGGTCTGGGTTGGGTTATTGCTTTATCTCATTTTTTAAAAAAGAAAGTACTAATTTGTTAAATGGGGCACAGTGCTTATGCTTTTTGAGGAGTAATTTTGTATGAAGTTAATAAATGAGAAAAAAAATCTTAAAATGTACTCGATTGATTTCAAGCCAGAGTTCATGTGCTGGATATATTTTAGAAAATGCAATAAATATTCTATGACAATGATAAATAGTAATATATCCCCAGAGCATGTGCCATAGTAAGTGGAAGATTTTGAGGTTTTGTTTCTAAAAGGAAAGCAATGATGCATTTAGGTTCCTAAATCTTAACGGCTGATAGCTACTCAAGCAGATTTTATGCTTTGCTGAACCATGACAGTTAGTCATACTACTAAAAAAAAGATTATCCATATTTGGCCTATAGCTTTAATATAGCACAGGACTGTTTTGGCTGTTAGAAATGCAAAATAACCTCTGGTATTTGCAATAAAACCTGAAAATCCTTAACGTATAAAATTATTTTTTGGAAAGAAGAATATAATTAAAATATGTTAAATGATAATTTTGATGTTAAAGTGAACATAGGGTAGTTGTTATAAATGTCTGAGTCGGTATCAATATTACATTTGCCAATAATGTGGTGAGAAAACTTTTAGTTGAATTTCAGATCACAGAATCACCCAGGCAATAACAGCTACAGATCTAGATCTATTCCATTTTAGCTTTCACACAAGGGATTAAGTATCTTTGACATATGGTACAACTCCACAGGATTCTGCAAATTGTGGGCAAATTCATTTAAATCCACAGCAGTTAAAACTGCATAGCAACAGTGTTGGATTGGGGAGGAAGTACAAATGTCACGATGGCAATTGTACCAATACAATTGAAACCTCACCCATTTTGTATGTGTGAAGTTGAACATGTATGATCGATCAGGTTTGAAATAGATAGGCAAAAAATTAGGAAGGAAGTAGTAGCAGATGCCTTTCTTAGTTGTAGCATTCTAGTTAAAGGGTGCTTACTTGGTATCCTTACTCCCATCCTTGAAATTCTAAATAGAGATGACTAAAACCTGCTTGAACAGTAGAATTATTGAATTTAGCTTGCCTACCAGTGATTTCTCTCTTCTCAGTTCTTTGAAAATAAATAGAAAGGTGGTTTGGATCTTTTTTCCCAAAGCACAAAATAAGGAACTTAGCATAAGTTATGTCAGTTCTGAAATATCAGCTATGCAAACTATTAAATCTTGGCAAATAGATATGCTTTTAATAAGAAATTTTATTTTAGAAAAATTATGAAATCAGATGTTGAGATATAAAAAGTATTTGGGGGGGGAAGGGAATGAACACAAGGAAAAACATGGAAAGCAACAGTCACAGCAATCCAAATAAAATCAATATAGCCAGCATGCTTGAACTAGCAATTTATTTGAACATGTTTAGAGTTTATTAGATAAAAAATAACCACCTAAGGCTCAAACATTACATTTTGTCCTTCCTCCTCTTTCTTTTCTTTTTTCTTTTTGTGGATATTTTTTTGAATGTATGTGGAGAACAAATAAAAACCAGCTCTTCTAGAGAAATTTACTGCTGACCTCACTAGTAAAATACTATATTTCTGAAGTTACGGGCCTGACCCTCATATTGTAAACAAAGTTTGCTTATACACAACAATTACCTTTCAACAGCTGGTATCATTGACATATTTTCAGTGTTTGTAATCTGCAAATATCTACTAAGATTAAACAAAAGTTTATCCAAAATCCCATCACAATATTTGATGAACTTTCAAATGACCTTGTGTGAGTATATGCCAGGTGTTTTTGTGTTATTTGCCAAGACACACACTCCAGTGGTGTACAGTAACAAAAGACAAGCCAGGCATAATCCAACATTTAGTAGCCAAATACAGGGAAGAAATAAAATATTATGTCTCAGGCAATGACTAAATAAGATGATTCAAGCAGATCCAAATTCAAGCATAAATCTCTTAGCAAAAAGGATTTCAAATACAGCATGTGTGTTATGCCATCACCCAATATCTTCTTTAAAAAATTAAACAGCTATAAATATTTCTTCCTCGATTCTCTCATACATATCTGCTCAATTGATTTTGTCATTGCGGGACTGTCAACTTCGAAAAGGACCCATGCTGCCACAGCCATCTTTTCATTTCTCAATTTGCCATACACTATGGAGGGAGGGAGAGATTTGGAATGTTAGGCCAGACAATAACAACTCATCATCCCGTGGGAACCAAGGTCATCAACAGGTGCTAGGCAGAGACTTGAAGAAGTTACCTGGATGACGCTAGAACACCTAATTTGACAGTGTGACTTGTGACGAGGGAGAGGAATATCCTTCAATTATATGAAAACCACGGGAAATAGTTAGAGTTGGTTTTGCTTTCATGCGTGCTGAAATGATGTACTCAATAAAATAGTTCTTAAAGAGATCTGATAGTCTGAGTGCTGGCTTGGTTGGGTTTGTCAGTTGGAACCTTGACAGGGACATTTGAAAAGATGACAGTTAGAGTTGGTTTTGCTTTCATGACAGGTTTCAATTGAAAGGGTAAAATATTTATAAAATGTTTCTGAAGTTTTTATATTTGCTTTACTATTTTTCCCTGATCCTAAATTATGCAGTAATTGTTTCCAAGTGGTTTACCACCAAACACCAAAGCCTCAAAAAGACTACATGCAGGACTACAGGTTGTGATACCTACTGTAGATATCAACTGTGCATGGTTCCATTTGTAATATTGTTTGAAAAATTAACCAATTCTAAGGGAGAGATCTCCCTTTGGCAGCATTTACATAATTAAAATATGAGGAAATGTGCAAGTATGACTCTGGGACTTTCAAATGCACTTGGAATTGGGTTGGTTCTTCGTTGCCCTGGAGCGTATGGTTTAAAATGTGTTTACATGTTCAGAATAACTATTTTTTCCTTGGCATTTAATTTTTTATATTCGTACAGCTACATTCTTATATTCTTAAGCTAAGTACCTTATATAGATACAGTTTTTTTAAAAGGTGCCAATGTTACTGGATATCAAAGAGAACAGTAACCTGAACATTTTTTAAATAGAAATGTTCTTTTCAGATCCAGCAGGAAAATAGGGAAATCATGATGAAAGACACAATTGTGCTACTTATTAGGAATAAAAATGCAACTTCTATAAAACACTATACAACACACTTATCACAAGTATAAAAAAGTTTTTTGTTCTCTGACTAGGCTTGAATGTTTGCAAACTTAGATTGCATGTCTACGTAAGCCCTATAGCATTGTCAATGTTTTATTGATAGTGTCTTGCCAAATGCCCTCCACTGAAATTTATAAAACTTCTCTGCTATTCATGCATTTTCCCACCATTGTTACATTTACAGCGCAATTTACAATATAGAGAAGTTGGTTAGAGGGTGGGGGGAGAGCATTTCCTTTTGAGATCGTCACTGCATTGCTAGAATGTAGTTTATTTTTAACTTGAAATTTAGAAGTAACCAACAGATAGCATTTTCAGTGACAGCATTGTAAAAGCCACATTATTTTTTTAGTTCCCAAGACAGTGTTTGATTTATACACCTTTGAAGCTGTCATTGCTGTGAAGACATTGCAGCTTTCCTTCAGGTTGCTGAAATAAGTTGCTTCATCAGTTTGATATTCTTCTATTCAGTATCATACTTTTAATAAAATAAGTGCATTGTATTCTTTTACATACCACAAGAAAGACATAAAAAGCAAACCAAAGGGTATTAAAAAAAACGATTACAATGCAGAGCTTGTTCAGTGCCCCTAAACACAATAACTCAGAGCTTTGTAGCAGTGGCAGGATTATTTATTGCTAATATCTAAGGAAGCTCATACAGTGATAAATGAAAACGGAGGAACAATTAAGTTAAAGAGGGAGGTATCTTCAACAGAAGAAATTATTTTCTGCCAGTATTGTTTCTTTTCTTAAAAAGCACCTTCAAAGCCCATTAGAAATAATAATTTATTATTCTTTTTCCCCTTTTAGATTATTCCAAAAAGTGCTGCTTTTGATGCTTCAACAAGACTGACACTGTGCGGGTGGGATTTTGGATTCAGTAAAAATAATAAGCTCAGCTTAAAAAAAATATCAGTCTTTGTCGGGGGACAGCGATGCATTGTGGATGGCAAGACTAGTGACAAAAACAAGTAAGATATGAGGAGTTTTTTTTCTCTTTAGATATGGTGATGTATGGCAAAAATAATTAACTTCAATGTCTTGCATGATATTATATACAATTATTTTGGTTTAATTGTATTTTAATGTATTGTTTCTCTCTTTCTCTGTCTCCATTGTTTGGGTAGACTTCATTCAGAAAAATAGCATATGAATATTCGTATGATTTTGAGGACAGGATGCCTTTGAGTCACTGGTGACTCCTGGGCTACCTGGACTAGTCCTTGGAGTTACTTGCAATGTTTTTTCTGAAATGGTTTGCTGTTGCCTTCTTCCTAGGGTGGAGTGAGAGTGATTTGTCCAAAGTCATTCAGCTCTCTTCCTATCAGACTGGACTAGACCTCACAGTCTCCCAGTTTCTAGTCTCGTGCTTTAACCACTACATTGAGCTGGCTCTCCATTTGTATGAATATGTCTATAGCAGGGATGTCAAACTCAAGGCCCGGGGGCCAGATCCAGCCCGCAGGGTGCTTAGATCTGGTCCGGGGGGGCCGCCCTGGAAATAGCAAAGGACTGACTCACAGTGCCTCTGCCAGCAAAAACGGACCTCCATTTTTGCTGGCAGAGGGTTGCAGGATGCCGTTGTAGCCAAAAACGGAGCTTGGGAGCCTGTTTTCACTGGCAAAGTGCTCGGGCCACCACAGCCCCCCTGACACGAGTGACGTTAAGCTGGCCATGGCTCCCCTGGCCCCCCCAAGGTGAAATACAGCCCTGATGTGGCCCTCAGTGAAATTGAGCTTGACACCCCTAGTCTATAGTAAAAATATTCCCGTTTCAGTGGCTATCGTATTATCCATGTTAATAGAAAAATACAGGTTATGGTTCTTGCTCATTCAATGGTTATTACCACTGACCATGAAATGTCACTTTCCAAATGTTTTTTGCTCTTTATATATGTATTTATTTTGTTCAAGACAAGCTTAAAATACAAAATTCAAACATTTGCAAATAGATTTAGTAGTTTAAAGAGACCCTGTTTCACAAGAGGTGAGAGCTAATGTAGTAAGGTACTAATCAATATTCAACTAGAGGGCATAATATTTGTGTATGTTTGATGCACCTTTTTAATGTTTTGATTGTTTTGTGATTTTTGTCCTTTGTTTCTCTTTTGTGTTCTTTTGGATTTTTTTCTATTTTGTATTTTAATCTAATGTTATTCGTTAAGGTAAAACACTGAATGAAATATTCAGTAGATCACTTTTCTCCAACCTGACATGAATTTAGTTAACACCATCATATGCAAATTCCATATAGGCCCAGTTACTAACTTGGAATATTAATGTGGATTGAAGCACCAAGCATATCTGTCTTTAAAAGTTGTGCAGATTGTTGAATGTGGCCATTCGCTTATTGATAAGCAATCTTTTTTCTACAGCAATAATTAAGGGTAGGGATGATTTTAAGAAAGGATTTACTTTTCAAGGAGAAAGCTGTAACTAATCCCTTCTCTTGTTTATATAGTGCTCTTTGAATATATACAGTGGAAGATATTTTTCTTAAAAACTCTTTAAGATGAGACTTTTTAAATAATTGTTGTACTGCTCTATCATTGTTTATTTTAAAAAAAGATGATTACAAATAAATACATTTGTATTGATAGATTCTATCTATTAATCAATCATCGAGCTATAGCCTATCAATTATTCCTGAACCACCTGTAAGTTCAAGGGTATTTTATTTTACTGATTTGTCATATTCTTAGTGTTTGAAACACTAGACATTGGCTGGTCTATTTATTTATGTTGCAATTTACTTATGAGGTTCTGGTTTTTGTTTTGTTTAATTATGATTAATATATTTGTGAGCGGTCCTTGGTGCTCTCTGAGCTTGTTTGTTTTCTTGCAGTCATTTCATTACCCAAACTAGATAATATCATCAGTGCTAGTAAGGAGTGCGGTTTGCTGTCAGTTTATATTCTGTGTTAACCTTGGAGTTAGGTTAACATCAGATCAACAATCAAGTAAACAATACCCCAATCAAGAAACTGCCAAAGAAGCCAACAGCAAACAGCCCAACCAAAGAATCTCTGAGACCACCCGCACCAAAATTGACAGGCAAGCCACTAGAATATAAATTGACAGCAAACTGCACTCTTTACTAGCACTGATGATATTACCTAGTTTGAGTAATGAAATGTCTGCAAGAAAACAAGCAAGTTCAGAGAGCACCAAGTATCCCTCATGTCAGACCTGAGCTACAAATATTCTTTATTAATAATATATTTGTTTTTATTGAAGATTGGAATGCAAGCTTGGGCCTGTAAAGAACACAAGTTTTAATGTTTCAAGCAGTGTTTCAAATGGACAAGCTAATTCCTCTTTAAATACATTTTCTTATGTGGTAAGTAAAAGACTATTATTTTATAATTATATAATTTCATTTTAATAGTTATTTTACCTTTATTTCAATGTGTCATTGTTTGTATATGGTTTAAGTAATTTTGAATGAAACTTTGTTCCATATGCAGGATCCGAGAATAAGGCAGATTTCTCCTAACTATGGTCCGAGATCTGGCGGAACATTGTTGACATTAACTGGGGAATATTTAAACAGCGGGAATTCACAAGAAATTTCTATCTGCAAAAAGCAGTGCAGCCTAACCAGGTATAATGGGCTGATTTTTATTTTTTTTAAATAAATTGTAAACCTGGAGCTCTAAACCAAATGGGAAATATATTTTATCTTCAGAACAAAACATCTCTTTTGGAAATGAAACTCGTAAAGCAAGAATCGGTGATTCCAGCTTGAGAAAACTGTTAAATCAGCCTAAATAGCTGCTGACTTGGAAAGGAGGAAGAGAAAACCTAGAATGTAAAATGTAGAGCATAAATCTACGTATACAAATTTGGTTACTATACTGTGGAGGCATAGATATAGTACAGAAGCCATTGTGAGATCTAACTAGAACTGAAAATTGACCGCCCTTAATAGGATATATATGTGTTCTGGCTTTTTCTGACTTCTTCAGGGAATGCAAAATGCTCCAATTTATGGTACTCTGTAAAGTAACAAAAGTTGTTTTTCATCTCCTTGGCAAAGCATTGGAAATGCCATATACATCTTGAGGTTAAATTGGGGTTGCACCCTGGTCAACCCCAGTTTACAGCCTCAGATGTGGGATCAAAACTCAGGATAGACCTGATGCCTGGTACTTAATATTTCTCATCACATCAGTCAATACCTAATAATCAAAACCTATTTCCAAAAGGTTTGGTGGCAATTACTGTGCCTGTAATGATGGTATTAATTTTTATTGAAGAAGGGCTTAGAAACTAGGCTCTACCCAAACTCAACCAGATATCTCAAATGAACTTTTCCCCTGGGTAGATGATCTAGAAGGAGTACCATTTTCCTGCTGAAAAGTTCTTTAATCAAGGACAAACAATAAGACAAAATGCTTTTCCTTTTGGGAAAAGTGTATTTTTGAGGTTTGATGGTTAATAACACCATTTTTGGGGGGGGAGTTTCAAGATAATCATATTCCACTGCTGGAATGGCCTAATTTAACCTAATTGAAAATCTATGGAGCTAACTAAAGAAACTCATTAATCAGAAATGACCCAGCAATTAAACCCAGTTAATAGAAGCAATCATTCAATCTTGGTTTCACATTAAAAGAACTGCAGAATTAAAAGACTTAGTTCACTCCATAGGAAGACATTGTAAGGCCGTAATTCATGCTAAAGGCTACCCAACTAAGTATTAACTGGCGTGATAATTTTTGTATATCTCCTTTTTTCAATGGTGATAATTTTTGTACATCTTGCTTTTTCACTTTTCTTCTTTATACCGTAACTGCTATTCTAATAGCAAATCCTTCATAAAGTTATTGTGTTACATTCTTGATTAAATTATCTTTCCATTGATATATAATTTTATGGCACTGCTCCCAAAAAAGTGGTGTTATTAGCTAGTTTTAGAAAATATACTTTTCCCAAAAGGTTTCCACAATTTTGGCCACTACTGTATTTGCTTTAGAGATAGTGAATGAGTTGCTGATTTTTCTGGGTCATCATCACCATCAGGAAAGAGAAACATCTCACCTCCTAACCCTCAGTCTCTGGATTCATAATATAAAGGAATTGGTTGAATAGGTAAGCATTCAGGACCTTCACCACCACCACTTTTTCTGGGGGGAACAGCTTCTTCCTAAAAACAGAGTCCTCTTCATCTTCATCCACATTGCCAACTGATGTTACTTCTGCTGCCACTTTGGTGGGAAACTTAAAGAATCTAGCTTCTTTATAGCTATCACTCTCTTTTTCCCTTGACTACATATTTTATCCTGACTCTCCCACTGTCTCTTCAAACTTTCCCAGTCATGGCATTTTCCAGTGAAGCTTTTGTAAGAGGAAGGCGAATATGGCTAGCTATTCCTAAACTGAGGTGCAGTGCAGAAACTATAAAGTCAAGCCTTGATTTAAAATGAAAGGATCTATTATAATCTTTGTGGGGCTTAGCAACCAACAAAGCAGTGCTGTCATTCTAACACCTAATTGGAAAGATTAATTTTTCCCAAATAAGCAAGCAGGAAAGAAGGGGGGGAGGGTAAAATGTCCTTTTAACATTCAAGGAGGCTGAATTGAAAAGCAGGAGGATGATGGGAGAGAGGATCTCTTTTTTTCTGGCTTCCCTCTAACCTACAACACACCCTTTACTTTAAAAGTAAAGCACACAAAACAACTGTTTAAAATTAGGTTTTAACAAGGGTTTTGCCTGACACTGCCTGATCACTTCTCTGTGGAACTCCAGCAGCAGTAGCAGTCCTCTTCAGTTTCAGCATTTGCTTCTTTCTGTCCTGCAGCAAAGCGCGCGCACACACACACAATCTGATGCCCACATGATATGTTGGACTACAAATTTCCACATCAAGCTATGGAAAGAGTCACCAATTTCTTTTGTAATCTGATTTTTCCATGGAATTAAATGAAAAAAACCCCAAAAACTATGTTTAGTGTATTACACATCTTGAATGATAAATTGAGCAATCACCAAACTTCTTTTCACCTTTCCTATTTTCTTCTGGATTTTATAACAAGTGGGCAGACTGTTTATATTACTATGGTACTGAAGCTAAACTATTATAGATTATTCATTTTGAGACTGTGAAGGCAATCTTAAAGTGTTAACCATATCATTTTTTCTTTCTGTCTTCCTAAACAATAATCTTTCTCAGGGTAAAATTAACAAGACCAAATACAGACAAAAGTTTAAATGTGGATGACAGAAACCTACATACTGCAAAGATGTTAAGATTAAGATTTTTTTAAAGATTAAATAACCTTTGTTGCCATTTTTTACTGTGAGCACACTAGCACAGATTAAAAATGAAATTCTGTTGCATGCTCTCAAAAGAAAGTATCTATCTACCCATATACATACATAACACACAAATACACATGCTATATGTGTTTCCTTGAAAATAAGACCCGATGTTATTTTCTTTTGGGCCCCAAAATAAGCACCAGGTCTTATTTTGGGAGGATATCTTAGCCCAGGGATGTCAAACTCAAGGCCGTGGGCCCAGATCCGGCCCATGGGGTGCTTAGATCTGGCCTACGGGGCCGCCCTGGAAACAGTGAAGGACCAGCTGACAATGCCTCTGCCAGAGAAAACGGAGCTTCGGAGGGCTGCATCCCGTTTTCACTGATGGAGCACTCAGGCCATCACAGGCACCCTTGACAAGAGTGATGTCAAGCTGGCCATGCCCATCCCGGCCATACCCACCCCGGCCCCCCAAGGTCAAACACAACCATGATGCGGCCCTCAATGAAATCGAGTTTGACACCCCTGTCTTAGCTGCTAATCTTGGGACCACCGCAGCCAGGCCTCCCATGTCCCAACACCTGTTGCACCACTACCAGACTTTTTCTGCGGTCCCTTGCGGCCAGACACCATGTGGCTTGTCATACCACTGCCACGGCTCGTGGCATGAGGTTGCGCAGCACATCGTGCCATTGTGCATGCAAGCTGCAGCATCAGCGTGATGAACCACATGGCATCCTGCAAGCAGTGGCACCAGTGCGATGCACTACATGGTGTTCGGCCGCAGAAGAAGTCAGGTAATGGCATGAGAGATGTTGGGGCATGGGAGGCCTGTCTGCGGCTCCACCAACCCATCCCCACCCTGATTGATTCTTGCTCATGAGCCTCAACCCACCTTGTACAAGTAAACAATGGGTGAGGCTTAACTAGGGCTTATTGTTGGAGTAGGGCTTATATTAGGTACAGGCTAGGGCTCCTTTTCCGGGTGGGTCATATTCTCGGGGAAATACTGTATATAGGAGGCTGCATGGCATGTGGTGCCATTATGCACACAAGTGGCACCAGCCTTGCACAGTATGTGACATCCTGCTGCAAGCAGCGGCACCGGTACAACGAGCCATACAGCATCCTGCCACACACAGTTACACCGCTGCAATGTGCCATATTGTGTCAGGCTGTAAGCAGCTACAGAACAAATTGAGCAATTGACCCCCTCCTCTTTGTGGCATCCTCTCAATTACTGGAATATGAGCCATGGTGGCGCAGTGGTTAGAATGCAGTACTGCAAGAAGTTTGAGTCTCACCAGCTCAAGGTTGATTAGCCTTCCATCCTTTTGAGGTCAGTGAAATGAGGACCCCGATTGTTGGGGGCAATATGCTGACTGTAAACTGCATAGAGAGGGCTGTAAAGCACTATGAAGCGGTATATAAGTCTAAGTGCTATTGCTATTGCTGTACTACTATAATGTCTCCCCTAGTCCTTGTTTTCTCTAGACTAGCCAAACCCAAATCCTGCAACTGTTCTTCATACGGTTTTGTCTCCAGGTCTTTAACCATCTTAGTTGCTCTTCTTTGTCCTTTTTCCAAAGTCTCAACATCTTTTTTGTAATATGACAAAAACTGGATGCAGTATTCCAGGTGTGGCCTTACTAAGGCTTTATGAAGCGGTACGGATACTTCACATGATTTTGATTCTATGCCACTGTTTATACAACCGAACATTGTTTTCGCTTTTTTGGCTGCTGCTGCACACTGCTGGCTCATGTTTAAGTAATTGTCCCCTTGGACTCTAAGGCCCCTCTTACAGTTAATGTTTTTGAGCCAGGTTTGGCCTAACCTGGACCTACTGTTTCCTTGACTTTTTTTCTTGTTATTAATATGTTGAAAGAAACTTTTTTTATTATTATCTTTCACTTTTGTTGAAAGTCTTTGTTCATTCCGAGCCTTTGCTTTCCTGACTTCATCTTCGCAGATTCAGACTATCTGCTGATACTCTACCTTAGTTATGTGTCCCTCTTTCCATTTTTTGTACTTGTCCTTTTTGTCTTTCAATTTATCAGAGAGATCTTTGTGCAACTAGTCTGGTTTCTTCTTAGATTTCTTGTTTTTCTTTTTCAGTGGTATTGTGCTGGTCAGGGTTTCAGAGTTTCCCACGCTTCTTGAGTTGTTTTCCCCTTTAGGATTTTCATCCATGGAATTTTTCTTAGGCTCTCTCTGAGTTTGTTAAAATTAGCTCTTTTGAAGTTTAAGACACTGGATTATGTTCTATTGCTTGTGCTTGCATCATATTGAGTTCCATTATGATGTGGCCACTCTCACCCAAAGTTCTGGCAACTTCAACTCCCTTTATCACTGAAAAAAGTGACTTATGAGCAGTTTTACGATGGTTGTAGCATCCCCATGGCCATGCGATCAAAATTCAGACACTTGGCAATTGAGTCATATTTATGAGGGATACAGTGTCCCAGAGTCACGTAGTCCCATTTTGCAACCTTCTGACAAGCAAAACCAATGGAGAAGCCAGATTTACTGAACAAATAGTTTGACAACTACAGTGATTTACTTAACAACCGTGGCAAGAAAGGTCGTAAAATGGGGCAAACTCACTTAACAAATGTTTCACTTAGCAACAGAAATTGTGGGCTCAATTGTAGTCGTAAGTCGAGGACTATCTGTACATTCCAGTCTTGAGTTTCATCCCACCATGTTTCAGTAATGGCAACTATATTATATTTACCTTCATGCACTAGTACTTTAAGTTCACCTTGTTTGTTCCTTAAACTTTGAGTGTTGGTGTATAGGCATTTAAGTCCTTTATGACTTCCATTTTACCTACAGAGAAGACCCTGCTGTTTCTAAAATTTATCCAGTAAAATCTTTCCTTAAGTGAGTGGAATTTTAACATTGATGTATGAATAATAATGGAAAAAATAATGATAGTAAAATACTATAAAATAAACTGCAAAAGCAATATTTATTCTTTAGTTATGCTTAAAGAATCTGTTATTAATTACACACAGAAGGAAATGCCTTTTTCCAAAATTTGTATTGGCAAAATATTTCCACTCACTTTATGATATGTAGGCCCCTTTTAGGGACACCCACAGGGGCAAAAGATTGAAAAAAAATCAAGGTGGTGGCCACCCACTTTCCAAGGTTGATTAGATATGTTTCTTATATCTTTTACTTTGTATCTGAGTTTTCCATCCTTTCCATGTTGGATTCATTTCTTTATCATGTTAATGTAGTAATAGAAAATGTTAGAATTTTAGTTGAAAGTAATTAGACAATTGAGATTTCTGAATTCAGTGTTTATTATTTTTTTAGCATTTCTGACACCATAGCCTTGCAGCTTTTTTTGTACTTTAGTTTCTAGTTTGTATGCTGATGCAGTGTAATTGACAGTTTTATGAACTGCAGGTATCTGCCTTAGATGTATCAGTTTTTGCATAATAAATCCATAGGAATGAAAACTAAAGTTTTTTACTTTAGTGTATCTGCATATTATTTTTTTCAAATACTAAAAATAAATGGACAGAGTTGGTTGAGCCACAGTTAAGTTCTATTATATTTGAACTAGAAATTATGGTTTAATCATAGATCTTGAGGATTTTCATAATGAGTAACATTTCACACTGATTCAGACTGTTTTTGAAAATGTGAACCTGATTATAGTAAGAATTATTTTAATTCTTTAATTTTTTTTCTTACAGTGTGACTGCTAATACCATAGAATGTTATAGTCCTTTTCAAAGAGAAACATTGGAATGCCTTGTTGAAATGAAAATTGATTCGGCCAGTCGTTTAGCAGGTCATTTTACCTACAGAGAAGACCCTGCTGTTTCTAAAATTTATCCAGTAAAATCTTTCCTTAGGTGAGTGGAATTTTAACATTGATGTATGAATAATAATGGAAAAAATAATGGTAGTAAAATACTATAAAATAAACTGCAAAAGCAATATTTATTCTTTAGTTATGCTTAAAGAATCTGTTATTATTACACACAGAAGGAAATGTCTTTTTCCAAAATTTGTATTGGCAAAATATTTCCACTCACTTTATGATATGTAGGCCCCTTTTAGGGACACCCACAGGGGCGAAAGATTAAAAAAAAAATCAAGGTGGTAGCCACCCACTTTTCAAGGTGTGACAGTAGACTGCTTTTGGGTCATTTTGGCAACTTGGGATGCCTCACTACCCAGTCTTTTTTCTAAGCATTAACAGGAGCTTAATAGAAATTTCTCAGGTAACATAATGTTAATAGAAAAATGTATTTTTTTACAAGAATGGAATAGGTTTGTATATTTATAATATGTAGGTTTAAGATATGTTAATGGTGAAATGAGAATGTTTTAATATTTTATTCTGCATTTTCTCTGAAAGTGTCTTTTTTGTCAATGAACCAATCTTGTACAAAGATTGGAGAAAGACTGATCAGCTCATATCACTGTGGTCGAATGGAAAATTGAACGCTGGTCTCCCTCATTAAAATTCAACATATTTATGCACACAAATCACAATCCTGTGTGTGCACACACAGCTTGTCATAAGTACTGTAGATGTGTGTGTGTGTGTGTGTGTGTGTGTGTGTGTGTGTGTAGGTCTTTGGTTATTCAGGTTTTCTCCTGCGTAAAATTGGAAGTGTCTTGGCGACGTTTCGACAAAGTCTCATTCAACATCTTCAGGCTGGTGTTTTCGGCTTTGTGCTTTAGGAGAAATGTGTGATCGCAGCTGTTTCTTCCTTTTAACTGCTAGTGGGGGTGTGAACTGATTGGGTGGGAGCTTGGCTGTGTTCTGATTGGGTAGAGGTGTGTTCTGATTGGTTGGGGGCTTGGCTGTGCTCTGATTGGATGGGGGACTTGGGTGGGGTTCTGTTTGGGTGGGGACTTGGTTGTGCTCGGGTTAGTCTGAGTTGCAGTGGGATATGAGCTGGTGAGCTGCGTTGCTGCTGTTTGGCTTTGTTTGGCTAATCCCCCTGCAACTCAGACTAACCCGAGCACAACCAAGCCCCCACCCATATATATATGGCCTGTATCAAGTCACCCTTATTTTGGACTTTCCTCCAAGATAATGGATGGCATTGTTCAATCTTTGAAGTGGTCCTTGACCAATGTTGGAATGGGGGGAAATACTGGATGGAGGGAGAGTGATTGGCCCAAAGTCACCCAGCCAGCTTTCATACCTAAGGGAAACTTTGAACTCACAGTCTCTTGGTTCTAGGCCACTACCTTGACCACTACACCAAACTTATAGGAATGTCATAGAAACAATTGTTGGTGAGGTATCTTTCTGCTTCAGTTAAGCACAAATGGAAAAAGGCTCAGAGAAAAAAGGAAGAATGTTGGGGATTGTCACAAGGAAAATTGTTTAGAGGCTATTCCAGTATCTTTTAGAAAAACAGTTGGCATCTTGAACATTTAAACTCTCTCTAGATTGTTCCCCACCCCCCAAAAAATGCCAGCGTATGGTAGCACTATAGTATTCCAGAAGCATCCTCTGAAATTGTTATTGCCTTATCACAGAATTGTCCAAAAATAGTAAATTTAATGCATACTGATTTATAAAGCTTGTTCCTCACCTCGTGAGAATAGAATTCTTGATGTAAGAATTGTGTTTGTTGCTGTAAATAGAATTCTATTTGCTCTGACTCCTTGAAATGAAACATTGTTTAATATTTCTTCTGTGCCACTCTGCTTATTATACTTTGGTCAACAAACTGCAGGGTCTTTAAATTCTGTTGTTTAAATTGCCTTTTGATGGGAAAGATGGTTGAGGTCTGTTTCTAAGAACTCTCAAGTTACAAATCAGTTTGTTATTTTTACAAACTGGTGATAAGCTGTTGGGATTTGGGTCAACAATAAACCTAAGATCCATCAGGACTATGTTAAACTACTAGTCTTTGTTTAATGTGCATATTTCCAAGCTTATAAAAATAATTATTACATATTGATCCATTTAAATTTTTTTTGATAGGGGATTCAGAAAAAAAAACTCTCCAAAAAGGGAAAGAAAGAAAGGTTCAGGTGTTGTAATGATCTTTTTACAAAATTAGTTTCATCTTATAACTGCATATTTATTAAATATGCATACTTATTACTTACTGCATATTTATTAAATATGCATACTTATTAAAATTAAAATACCAATCAGTTTTCTGGAGTAATATTTATAAGATTATTTCAATGTCTTTATTTCATCAGCGGTGGAAGTACAATTACAGCTCAAGGGATAAACCTGAATTCAGTATTCTCTCCAAAGATGTTGGTAACAGTCCTAAAGATAGGCAGAAACTTCAGTGTGGTAAGTTCACAATATACAACAGCTGCAGACGTGATTTTCTGCTCATGCACTAAATGTAACTTTGAAGCATTTGTTATTAAAATAAAATGGAATGGTGAACATTTCTTTGTTTAACTGGATAAACATACAAGTAGGGATGATTTGATACAGCAATAGAGGGAAGATAGGTGGTGACAGTGGGAGACCATGCAGATTTCCCTAATTCCCTAATTCAAGGATGGATAAACATACTGCATTGATTATGTTACGTAATTTGGTAATGAAACAAATGCAAAGAAACAACCAAATTGTTGGTACTCAGAGAATACCAACAATACCACAGGATTCAATCTTGAGCTACAAATATTTTTTTCTATTACATAAACATATGTTTAAAAGGAAAGCTGAATTAAGGGAAAGTTGAACACAAGAGAATCCAAAATGGGCAATATGTATGAAATTAAGTTTTGTTCCCTATTTCATAGTGTAAGAACTTTAAATTGGTGTTTCACAAATTTTAAGAGGTATGAACTCCCAGAACTCCTCATCCAGCATGTCTACATCTCTTAAAGTTGCAGAAGTAGAAGATTTGACTGCTTTAAATCAGATCCACGATAAATAAAAGGCAGTATTCTTGTATTGTGCAGAACATTATTTACTTGCACAAAGGCCTTAATACAATACTATATTTATTAAAATACTTTTTGATTAATAAAAGTATATTCTTGAATAGATCTAACTACCCATCCAGCTTGTGTACAGATATATATTGTAGTTAACATCATGAATGCAGATCTACACTCTAAACTACAACACTAGTTGGAATCAGTTGAGTCGGAAGACATAGGAGTAGAATCTTCTGATTAGAAACATGCAGGTCACTCAGATGTGCACATACCCTAAATATAAACTGCTAAATCATGTATGTTAAGCTATATATTAGCCAGCTAATGAATATGTAATTCAGTTAGACATAAACTTATCCCACCCCCCTTTTTTTTTGTTTAGGGCCTTTTCTATTAGTGAGTCTTGAGTTGTAAAATTTTGTTATGCACTTATTAATATGTTGAACTTTTTGCAAGAAGAAGCTGTTTTTCCTTCAACACTATGCAATACATAAGTTGCTGAAAACACATTTTAATCTGAATTATGGGTATTAAATGGATACTGGGCTTTATAATTGTATTCTGTTTCTTGAAGCACAAGTAACATATCTGAAGTATTACTTAAGAGCAACAGTAACAGATAGCAGTCATTCTCCTGTCCATGTTTATAAGCTTCCCAAAAGCCATTGTTGGCACAGTTGGAAAAAAATGGACTGTTTGTATGATCCAGCAGGAATAGTTTTGTGCTTTTTGGTACTGTTAATAAATATATCAAGCCAGTAAGTGAAGATGGAAGCAATCCAGGAATTGTATACATATTTAACTGGATATAAATGCCAATGAATATTCATAGAACTGGGAGGTTTTTTTAGAAGTATGTACAGATGCATCTAAAGTTAGCAATGCTATGAAAAATCAGCTGCTGTTGCAAACAGTCAAAAATTAAATGCTATGTTTTGCCATGTATAATTGTACAATATAAAACACTATAAGTACTGTTCATTGGTGTAGGCCTGCACAATGTGTGAGGTGATGATTTGAAATACCTTTATGATAATTCTGTTGAATAACCATATGAAAGAAAGAGATGAAATGATTTGTATTACTCAATTAGTCTATTTGTCTGCGGGGTTCAGGAGAAAACCATTTTCTGCTGTGACCTCTGCCCTTTGGAATATTCTCTCGCTGGAGGTGAGGTTGGACCTAACACTCCTGGCGTTCCTGAAGAGCATTAAAACCTGATTGCGCTGGTTGGTATGGAGCGCCAATAAGGATGTGCTATGCTGGGGTTGGCTGAAGATCCCCAGTCCCATGTCACCTGTTCTCTTGGTTTTTAGTTTTTTTATCTAACCATTTTAATTGTTTTAACCATTTGTATTATCTTTTAAGCTTCTGTAAGCCGCCCATAGTTCCTGCAACAGTGAGATGGGAAGAATCTAAATGTAATAAATAAATAAATACATAAATAAATAGACAAAAATATACTTTGTCTTGGAGATTATAACAAGAAGTAACCTGGCAAACTTATTTTCTACAAGTTTTTAAAAAGAATTAATATGCTTAAAATTAAGCATAATAAAAACATAGTAAATTCTTTGCTATATACGGTTGCATTTAATGCCTCTCTCCAGAATAACAATATTGCATATTTTCTTTTTCTGGAAAAGTATGTGTATATGTGAGGGGAGAGGGAAAACCTAGCAGAAACAGGAAAAAATGTGTTCAGATCAGCATGACTTGCAACCACACCATAGTGAAATCTGTGGGAGAAGATTTAAAATCTTCAAATAATTTGAAAAATACGTCAGTATAAAGATAATTTGGATGTATTTCAGTTTTGAAGTAATGCGTTCATAAAAATATCTACAGACTGAATCTCTATAGACAAATTCATTGATCAGTCAAAGTATGTATGTTTGGTACATCAAAATATTTATCTGTGTTCAATTTAAATATGTTTAACAATAAACAAACGAACAAAACAATGATTTAAAATATTTATATCTGAAAATGTTATGATAAATCTTGAGATAATGCTAATTTAGAAGATTATTATAGCACAACTTTGCATAATAAATACTAATACAAACTGCCCTGAGAATAATCTCAGATGCAAGTCAACTATGCTAACAGTATAGATGATCCCAGTTTTCTAAACACCGGGATAGAAAGTTCATAAAAGAATAATTCACAGATCGTGCTAAATTAAAACAAATTTACTTTGTACAACATGTGAGCCTCTCAATGTTTTAAATGCAACCATACCACTATTTTAAAAATGGAGGCTGTTATATACAAATGGAGCTATGTTTTTAGTCTTTTACCCTTACCTCTTGTTCACCATTTCCTGAGTATACCAATTGAATATATTAATATTGATCTGATCCATAAATTCAAAAGTCCTTTTTTGTCTGTATATCTTTGGCTTTATTTACACATCCTAATCTGTCTTTACCACAAGCTCATACTTAACAAACTAATACTAAATTAGAATTAGGTGAGAAAAGAGCACACATTGATGCTAATTCCTAATAGCCTAAACTATTACAAATTGGTGTGATATGCAAATCATTTTAATGCATCAAAGTTTGGAATTCTATTTCAAACATTTTATCTCAGGCATTGTAATGGCCTGGGCTCTATAACTTTTTATCTCTTTATCTGAGTTGCCCACTTGATGGTACCCTTAAGTACACAAATCATCTTCTAGTTTTATGTGTATGTCACAAAGTTAAGAAAAAATAAATTAGTTATTGGAGTTTAGATTTATAGGTTGTGTTTATATTCATTATTTCAGAGGTTGCATTATTGTTTCTGAAAGACATGAGTGGGTTTTACAAACCTTGGGTTTTGTGAAAAGGTTTCTTCTTCCATATGTTCACAGGTGCAGGTGGTGGAAATAAAAATAATAATACTGAAATACTATTGAAATTTTTTTCATTTAAAACAATTGTAAGCACTCAAAATAAATATTTCTATTTATTTTGTAAATACACATACATTACACATACGTAATATATATATTTTGTAAAAAATACATACTTAGTAGTTATGTATTATATTAAATATATTTGTAAAAATTTAAAGTAACACTAAATTAAAATACATCCTAAAAACTGATTTGTTTATAAGAAAAAAATGAAACAATGTACTATTTCATAAAAGCATCACAATTTTCAATGTTAAAACTAATTTCAAAGTCAAAATGTTGTGTCAAATAACATAACAGTAAGGGCCCTAGAAATGTGATTTACTGTGACCTTTCCAATCAGTCACATTGCATCATCACTAAAGAACATTATTAGATTTTTTTTATCATTCTCTGAAAGCATGCTTTTCAGAGTCTAGGGGCAGATAAAGTAACAAGCTACAGATACCATTCTAGTAGATGACCGCAAACTAAATTACAAATGCCACTGTTATTAATTTAAAAGACATTGGTTACTCGGCAGTAGATAAGATGTGCAATGAATTTGTATTAATGAAATGTATTTTAGTATTATAGATTTATTTTGAACCATACAACTGCTTCTTTGTGTAATTATGCATTTTGAATACCTTAAAGGATCAAAGCAAAATGTTCTTATGAACAATGGAAGAATTGCATGAGATCCTAACTCTAATTGCATATCACTTCTAATTTTACACGGGAGAAAACCCGACTAACCAAAGACCTACATACAAATACCCGCAAAAACCT
>WNWU01013479.1:681630-822495 GCA_012654045.1 Ptyas mucosa
AATAATGATCTTAAGCAGATTTGAAAATGACAGATTGCTGAATAGTTTTCAATCTCAGAAGATAGCTGGGTATTAAGATAAATAAAAGATGAATTTTACTACTCATATATTAAGAAAACATATTTTCCCTTTCCCTTAGTACAAAATATGCAGTTTGTCATTTCAGTTGGTTATATAACCTATTTTTAAAATATTTTAAAGAATCAGTTTTATGCTTTGATACTTTAGAGTGTACATGATATAGTTATGAAGTTAGTAACTCTGATCAACTTCCTATAATAGTAAAAAAAAAAACCAGGAGAATATCATCATTTCAGACTAACAATAGAAGAGAAGAGAATAAGAAGAGAAGAGAAGTCTTTATTGGCCAAGTGTGATTGGACACACAAGGAATTTGTCTTGGTGCATACACTCTTGGTGTACATAAAAGAGAAGATACAGTTTGTATACAAATTGTATCAAAAGCTATAAAATTTTCTGAGCTTACTGCATCAGATATTTGGAGTGAATAATTTAATGTAGGATTTAAATTGGGATGAAATGGAGAAAAATGAGGATAACAAGATGGTTACACATATGCAGGTTTCACGAGCTTATCATTTAACACTTATAACATGTTAAAAATGCATACATGAAGATTGCCTGAAATAGCAATAGCACTTATACTTTTATACCGCTTTACAGTGCTTTACAACCCTCTCTAAGTGGTTTACAGAGTCAGCATATTTCGCCCTATTTGAGTCCTCCTTGGGCCCACCTTAGAAGGATGGAAGGCTGAGTCAACCTTGAGCCTGGTGAGATTTGAACTGCCAAATTGCAGGCAGCCAGCAGGCAGCAGAAGTAGCCTGCAGTGCTGCACTCTAACCACTGCGCCACCGTGGCTCATATCCGAAATCCTTTGATGCATGTGATTTCAGCAATCTCTTGCTCATTTGTGCTGGTGAAGTTTCCGGAAGAGCCTTTAAGATTTGTAGTGGAGTGTTCTGGGAGATTAAAATCCTTGGCAATTACTTTGTCCTTCTTTTCTGTCTGATATCAAATCCAGATATCAGCACTGTTGGCTGGTAATAGCATATATCACATTAGAGGAAGAGCAGGTGAAGGGACCCCTAATCTTGTGTGTAAAGTTACTGAAGTCTGTGAAGAAGTTGTTTTTGTAAATCTGAACATCTGGACTTATTGCAAGATCTAGTTGCCATGTTAACATTCTCTTCCTTTTATTTCCGGTTGCTTGTGAGAACTTGTTCAGGCCGAGTAGTTTGTCCATATGCAAATAGTGAGCCTTGTATCCAGTGCCTGAGACACTGCAGCATATTTGTACAGTGATTTATAGCTTTTTAGTAATATGTTTGAATGGCTTGAACTGTGAATTGAAAGTGACAGTCAGTGATATTATGTTGTTTGGTTTCTGTGGCCCTTTTTTTAATAGGTTCTTCCATGGAATTGATTTGGCTGTGGTGATAAGTCTGTTGATCTCACTGGATGGGAAGTTCAGTTTTCTGATTTAATTCCATCAATTGAGGATCTCAAATGGGTCAAAACAAATGGAATTGTAGCACAAACTCTGGCTATACACAATAAACTTAATAATATGTTTTGCTAGAAATATATAGATATCCATTATTATTTGTGAGTTTGTTATATAATGTAGTGTTTTTGTGTCCATTGTGTAATTTAACATAAAATCATCAAAGAAATGCACTCAGTGGATTAAGTTGAAAGTTGAAGGTAGGGTGGAAATTGTTCAAGTATTTTATGAAATTTGATGAGAGATTCTTGGCTCCAGATGATGGAAATGTCATCAGTAAATCTCAAGAACAAGAGGAATTTCAGATAAGAATTGAGAAAGCATTGTTCAAAAAATGTTGGGATATTGTAAAATATGTGTGCCTGTAGCTGTGCATTGATTTTCAAACATAGGTTCCAGAGCTCCAATTGGCAGAAATGAATTTTCAAACAAGTACAAAAACTCAAGTTTACACGCTTCATGATCATGCTTTGTTATGTTGTCATTAAGCAAACACAGCACAAAATTAAGTGATCACTTAATTCAGTGTTCAGAAAGTTCTTACCAAAAGAGTTTTTGAACTGTTTTTTTAATTAGTGCCAGAACAGAGAAGCTTTTATTTGCAGTAACTAATGGGACACATTTTGCTTCCAGTAAATAAATACATGCAAATTAAAAGTAGTTCAAGAAAAACTACTTAAATAGTTACATATATGTGCCTATACATTTATTTAGATACTTTAAAACTTATTTGTAAATATCAGTCAATGTTAAAATAATTTAAAAGAGGTTTCAAAGCATCTTCTGAAAACATGTAACATGGAGCAACTAAAACTCGTAGGAGAAATTGAGAACCTGATTGAATAGTTTTGTTACAGACATTTCAGTGGAAAGCAGCAATCACCATCTCCTTCTTGTGCCTGAGTATTATTTCAGAGTTGGTCTCTGAAGTTTCATATAGAAACTTCAAAAACTGCAAAAAAAACAACAACCAGTTGAACCCCTAATCATTCCAGTCCATTAACTCATCAAGCCAATTCTTGAGTCTCCCCTCTGTCCTCCACCTATGCCATTAATTTCTTTGGATATTGAGAGATAACTTTTCCTCTAGATTTTATTTCATTAATTTGGAATGGAAAAGTTGTAGGTCACACACTTTTTTGCAAAGATATTATGGAATGCACTGATAACGTTGGCTAGCAAACACGTAGCAAATTGAATTTCCTTTATATAGCCCTTTAAAGAGTTTTTCTAAATTGCAATCTCTGTCAAATCATCACCAATTTATACAGATAGTTCTTGTCTTATGGCCACAATTGGAACAAAAAACAGGGTGGTTGTTAAATGAGTTGTGCCCAGTTTTACCTTTTTGAATAATGCAGTCATTAAACTAATCCAGCTTCTTGCATTGACTTTGCTTGTCATAAGCCAGCTTGCAAATGGCAATCATATCACACTGGGCCATTGCCACCATTGTAAATACATGCTGGTCTCAGATCTAGCAGCTTCCTTACCTCCAGGAATTTCCCTCCCAAAACGTAATTGTAGATGTTATCTTTCAGCAAATCTGTATGTATCCTATGTGTAGTTCTCTAAAACATAATTATATATGCATAAGATTTCCAGAAACTTGCAAAATAACTGTAACTCTCAAACAATCAATTACCAAACATTAAATATTTGCGCAGGAGCTGGCATCCCTAGTGAAAGGAAAGCGCTTTGTCATGCAGGGGCGGGGGCCATCCCCGGTGAAAGGGAAGTGCTCACGGGCTGCTGAAATGCAGTCTGCCTGTGGGGCAAGACGGGACCATCTTGCCTTGCACGGTGACCACATTGCAGCCTGGAGAGCCGCCATGAAGTTGTTGTAGATCCATGTGTAGTAGAGCTCTAGCAGCAGCAGCACGCCCACTACCAGCACCTCCACCGCCTCCATGGTGCACTTTCCAGGCTGGCCATGAGTGCTTCTCTTTCACCCAGGCGTACCCTACCCTGCCTCCTGCCCCTGTGCGGGAAAGCCATGGCCACCAACAGTACTGCCACCCTCTCCCCTTCCCCTCATCCTTTCCTAGGCATGGAGAGAGGGAGGAAGGAGATGGGAATGAGAAAGAGGGAGGCAGGGAAGGAAGGAGGGGGACAAAGGAAGGAGGGAGGGAGATTGGAATAAGGGAAGGAGGGTCTGAGGGAAGTCCTGCCTTATCACTTGGCCACTAGCAGCCCTGCTGCCCTTTTGCCATCCCCTTGTCCCCTTCTCCTGGCCTCTCCTGGTGGTCTCCCATCTTATCACTGAGGATGTTTTGCTTACAAAGCTGGATCTCCTCACATAGAGAGGGAGTGGGTCTCCCTCTGACCCATTCACTTTGCCCACCCGCACCCACCATGAGCAACTTGGCCAAGGAGAGTGAGCACAGCAGCAGCAGCAGCCTTGAGGAGGTAAGCGTGGCTGGATGCCCCCTCGGGGAAGCAAGGCCTGGCTGGGCTGCAGGGTCCTGATGCCCTGGGAGCTTGAGGGCTGGGCTGGGGGCTTGCCCTCTTTTGCCCAGGCTGCCGGGCAGCCTGTACCACCATCTGGGGGTCCCCCACATGGCCTGAGAGGTATGGTGAGGTTCTGGTGAATGAGGCTTTGGCGTTCGCCCTGGTCTCACCTTCCTCCACTGGAAACCTCCGACCAGCCTTGCCTGGTCCCCCCACAGGAGGTGGAGGATGGACACTGCTGCATGTGGAAGCTTGGAGGAGAAAGTTTGCTGGAAGCAGTTTCCTCCGAGTCCAACTTCTGCCTTGACAGATGTCTGGAGAGGAGGAGGGGGTGGTGTGGGAGCTGCATGAGGGAAGGCTGCCACAACAAGCCAGCATCCTTACAACACATGATTGGAAATGAGGATTCCCTTTCGAGAAGGGCCAGCCTTCCTCATGCAGGACCAGGGAGCACTGATCCCATGCCTCCTCCTTTTACTCTTTAGAGATCTGTTAAAGGAGAAGTTGGACTCAGAGGCAACTGCTTCTTGCAAGCTTTCTCCTCCATGCTTCCATATGCAGCAATTTTCTCCTCCGCCTCCTGCTTTGCTGGGACGGGGCACCAGACTGGGAAATAAATAAATGCCAATGATAGCTGGGATTGGGAGAAGAATGTCTCCTTTGGCGTACTGTGCCAAAGGCACTCCATTCCAAGCTTGGAGACTTTTATCCACATCTGTGACATGGCCCCATCGGATCCTGAGTCTAAGGAGGAAGATGAGACAGAGCTAGGGCCAATGGAGGAACGACCAGAGGAGGACTAGGCAGTCCTGGGTCCCTCGGGCCTGGGAAGGGTCATCAGCAAGGGAGAGGAGACGCAAGAGGACAAACTGAGGGGGAGAGGGCAGGGTAGGAGGAAGGGCAATTACCCTGATCCCCCAGCATGAAGAATGGACAGGAGGTGGGATCAGCACAGGGCAATCTTATGAGTCGGGAGGAGGGCACCCTGCCCTTCTTCACAAGGCATTTCTTTATCTGGGGAATGAGATTTAAAGAGAAGCTGTTGGGAGGGACATTTATCGGGAACAAGTGTTGAATCTATGGAGCCTCATGTGCTGTTGCCGACGTCTGGATTTTGTTGTGCATTGTCTTGTGTGCCTTGCCCTATTTGCCTGCCTCACTGGACAGCCTTGTTTGCTGCCTTGTTAACTTCACTTACTGGACGTCTTGCCTTGGTTGCTGCCTTGCTAACTTTGCTTGCTGAACTACTCGCAGCCAGAGGCTGTTGGAGGTGTGTGTGAGAGTTTTGCTCCAGGACTTGCAGTAAACGTGGGGATGTTTGGGGGAAAGTTGGAGCAATAAGGGGAGTTAGAACTGTTCTCTGGCTGTGTTGCTTCAGTGCCTCGCACCGGGTGGTCACCGGTCTGAGCTTGCAAACTGCCAATCATGCCTGGGTTTGGGGAGAAGGCCCTTTCCTTCCTTCCGTCAAGCCAGCCACCCCAACCCAGCCACGCCCATCTAGTTGCAGCAACCTGGCTGTTACCACCAAGTCACACCTACCCAGCCACATCCACCTGGCCTCTATGAGTCGTCTTACATGCAACCGGCCCTTTGAGGGCAACCATAATGTTGTTGCGCCCTCAATGAAATTGAGTTTGACACCCCTGACTTAGTACAGGTAGTCCTCGACTTACAACAGTTCATTTAGTGACCATTTGAAGTTACAACAGCACTGAAAAAAGTGACTTATGACCATTTTTCATACTTACAACTGTTGTAGCATCCCTCTGGTCATGTGATTTACATTTGGATACTTGAGAACTGATTCATATTTATGACCGTTGCTATGTCCCAGGGTCATGTGATCACCTTTTGTGGCTTTCTGGCAAGCGAAGTCAATGGGAAAGCCAGATTCACTTAATAAATGTGGCAAGAAAAGTCGTAAAATGGGGTAAAACTCACTTAACAAATTTCTCACTTAGCAACATAAATTTTGGGGTCAATTGTCGTAACTTGAGGACTACCTGTATGTCTGTAAATAATTTATTTTTATTCTCATTAAACTCCATTCAATCACAGTGGCAGGCAACAATTTTTTAACTTATTGAGACATCCTTAAGCTCCGTTGTAACTTTGATTTGAGTAATGAATAATTATTGGGGAATTTTAGGAAGGTAAATTTAATGTCTTTCTGTAATTATTTGAAATGTGAAGTTTTTCTGCTTGAATCATTTGCTAATTTTTGGAGACCAAGTAACCATGTTTAATCTATTGTAATGGCCATTGAGAAATGGAAAGCATAAATACAATCCAGTGTTCATTCTGCCTTTTGTTTTACTACTTCTCTCTTTACTAATTAATGTAACTTTTTTAAGGGAAGTAACATTGACTCTGAAGCTGTTAAAGGCGAAGTATTAAAAGTTGGAAACAAGAGTTGTGAGAACATCACCTTGAAGTTGCAGTCTGTTTCTTGTACCATTCCTAAGGAGCTGCTCAAAACCAACCATGAATTAAATATAGTGGTAGGATATTTATCTTTGCCTATATGATTCAAATGTCACAATTTTTACTAACAATACCTACTGCTCTGCATTTCTAGTTGGTTTTATATGTTCATTCTGTCTTTGATTTATGTATTAAGTGAATAGCAGCAACATTTAAAATTGAAAGTACTTAGTTTTTGCATTCTTGCCTGGTTTGAACCAATCATTTGGTTCATACTGTATTTCTGCATTTCTTTTTCAAATATATAATTATAGTTGTTATTATTATTAATTATAATTTTTTCTTTTTTTAAAGTATTTTTAGCAATTGAATGCTTTCATAAATATTCTACTTAACTATTAATGCAATCTTATAGGAAAATATTTCCCCATATGACAACATCAGCTAAAGATACGAATTGGAAATTTGTCTGCAATTCAGAATCAAATTTGCAACCATAACTTGGCATTTTAAATTGTGGATAAAGTTTGAGCTTTGGCTTTTAATAATCCTTATTATTTCCATAATTCTTTCTCTGTCTATACATATTTCAAAAAGAAATATAAAAATATAGTATGTCATACAGTTTGATTCTCCAAATATTTTCATGATTAAAAATTTGCTTTTCTTAGCTAAGCACCCTCCTTGTTTAGATAATGGTTACATTTATGTTGCGAATATTGAAAGACTAGTCTTCCAATATTGAAAGAGGTGATTTACAAGGATGAGTGAGTGTGTGTGTATTTGAAATATTAGATATATGGATCTAAATCAATATGAAGCATGCCAAACTGAATACCTTAGGAATAAGTGAAGATAGATGAATTGGAATGGAACAATTAATTTCATATTATTATAAATTATTCATGGCATGTCTGTACAATGGAATAGAATGGGAGTAATATTCAATAAAATATACTAAGTACTATATGAGCTTGACTATAACTTAGTAAACAATAGGATCTTAACTGATAAAAATAGGGGATATCCAGGAAGATTCAGTACAAAGATGTGCACCTATCAGGAATCACAGAATTATAGGTCTGAAAGGGACCTTGGAGGTCTTCTAGTCCAACACCTTGCCCAATTATTGCATCCTGGGCATATTGCAGTCCAGTCTTTTTTTTTTTTTTTTGAAGACCTACAGTGATGGAGCATCCCTAACTCTGGGTGGCAATCTGTTCCATTGATTAATTATTCTAACTATCAGGAAATTTCTCCTTAGTTCCAGCTTGGATCTCTTTTTGTCTTGCCCTCAGGTGCTTTGGAGAATATGTCAACCCTCTTATGCCTGTGACAGCCAAAAGCACTGGAAGACAGTTCTTATGTTACTCCTAGTTCTTCTCTTTGTTAGCCCTTGGCATATCTAGTTCCTTAACCATTCACCATACAATTCAGCCTCAGTGTCAAACTCAAGATCCATGGGCCGGCTCTGGCCCATGGGGTGCTTAAATCTGGCCCATGGGGCCGGCCTGGAAAGAGCAAAGGACCAGCCCACTGTGCCTCTGGCAGCCAAAACAGGCACAGGGGGCACACTCGCCCCCCCCCGTGCCCTGTTTTCAGTCTGGGTGGCCTCCTGCCACCCTGCCACCCAAAACAGGGTGCAGGGTGGCCACATGAGGCCCCCGCATGCATTTTTGGCCTGGACGGCCTTTTGCAACACTTTGCCGGCCAAAATGGGGCACAGGGGGGGCATGAGGCCCTCCTGCATCCTGTTGTTGGCCTGGACAGCCTCCTGCAGCACTTTGCCGGCTAAAATGGGGCGTTTTGGCCAGCTGGGTGCTGCAGGAGGCATCCATCCCATCTCTCCCCCCCCCCCCGGCCCACGGAGGAGAACTACACAGTGCTGACCCGGCCCTCGAAGAAATCCAGTTTGACACCCCTTACCATCCCTTATCATCTTTGTTGCTCTTCTTTACACCTTTTCTAGCAGCTCTGTGTTTTTGTTTTTGTTTTTTGTATCGTGGTAACCAGAACTGGACACATAGTTCCAAGTGTGGCTCACTAGTGCAGTGTAGAACAGTACTCTCTTTCTTGTGTTTTTGATGCTATCCCTTTATTGATGCAGTCTAGGACTGCGCTGGCTTTTTTGGCAGCTGCAGTACATGCTGGCTCATTAAGTAATGGTCCACTAGGATACCTAGATCCAGGGTTGAAATCTAAACATTTTCCCTACCGGTTCTGTGGGCGTGGCTTAATTGGTGGGCATAGCTTGGTGGTCAGGTGACCGGGTGGGCATGGCCAATAATAATAAAAATAATAAACGAAGTACACAAAACAATAAGAGGTACCAAAAACCAACTTCCACACTTTACACATACACAACACAGCTTTCACACACACAATGTAAAAGCAGCTGCAATTCATCCAAAATGGCCCCTGCAAAAGCAGAAACCTCACAGAGGTACAAAAAGCTCAAAAAACAACTTCCACACTTTACACACACACAACACAACACAACTGACTCACACACAATGTAACAGCAGCTGCCCTTCATTCAAAATGGCCCCTGCAAAAGCAGGAACCTCACTGAGGCACAAAAAGCTCAAAAACCAACTTTCACACTTTTTCCACACAAAATGCCACATACAGCTTTGTGAGATTTTGTGTATTTGTGTAGTTAGAGTGAAACACTACAGAAACACACCAAATCTCAGAAAGCTGCACAAATATTTTATTTTATTTTTTTATTTTATTTATATTTTTAGATAAAAGCAGCTAAATTTAAAACTTCCTTAACTTTAAATTGCTATGTCTAAAAAATAATAATAAAACTCCTAAAAAAACCCAATTAACTGTTCCCTCCCCCCCAAAAAAACCCAGTTACTTACCAAATTGAAGGCACAAGGCAGGCAGATTGAGTTGCTCACCAATTGGATTGATTGCAGGCAGGCAGATTAAGTTGCTAGCTGATGCAATTGATTGCAGCAACTGAAGCAAGGCAAGAAAAGCAAGTGAGCCCAAAAGAAGCAGCAAGTTGCCAAGTGGGCAAGTGGGGACCAGGCGATTGGGTGGGCATGGGGGGGGCAAGGATTTTTGCTACTGGTTCTCCGAACTACCTGCCGCCATCACTACCAGATCGTCTGAACTGGGAGCATTTCACCCCTGCCTAGATCCCTCTCAAAGTTACCATTATCGAGTCAGATAGCACCTATTTTATATCTGTACATTTGTTTGTTTTTTTCCCTGCCTAAGTTCAGGAGCTTTCTTTTCTCCCCACTGAACTGCATACTGTTGGACAGGGCCCAATGCTGAAGTCTATCAAGATCCTTCTGAGTCTAGCGTCCATTTCTCAAAGTGTTGGCAATTCTCCCCAGTTGATGAGTTCCCCTTCTATCCCCTCATCTAGATCATTTATCAAGATGTTGAAGAGTACTGGGCTCAAGACAGAACCTTGAGATACCCCATGGCATGCTTCCTTCTTTGTAGATATAGTTCCATTAAGACTACATGCTGAATACGGTTGGTCAGTCAACTATGAATCCATCTGGTGATGCTCCTCCTGATAGATGCTTGTTCTATCTTACCAAAATGTACCCTGTGGTTTACTTTATCAAATGCCTTACTGAAGTCCAAGTAAAATATATCCAAAGCATTTCCCTGATCCACTAATTTAGTCACTTTATCAAAGAAGGCAGTAAAGTTTGCCTGACGTGTTTTGCTTTTAACAAACCCATGCTGGCTTCTAGTGGTTGTTGTGTTCATTTCTAAGTGCTCACAAATCTCCCGTTGATTATCTTTTCCAGAATTTTCCCAGGTAATGATATCAGACTTATTAATCTTGAGTTTCCTGGATCCACTTTTTTCCCTTCCTGAATATTGGAATGACATCAGTTCTTTTTTAATTCTCTGGCAGTTCCCCCCTGCTCCAGAAAAGATTTTGTTCAATGGTTCCGAGATCACATCAGCCAGCATTTTCAGTATTTAGGGTGTAAATCATTTGGTCTGGCAGTTTGAACTTGTCTAAAAGGACACAATGATAGAATGAATTCTATGGAAAATTGCAAGAAACATTAAATGCAATACTAGGAAGGGTATAATATTTTTCTTGGATTATCAGAATGGCAAAATTCTGGAGGAACTTCTGTTTATAAGATGATTTGATTATGTCATGTTACTGCCCCCGTAACTCAAACACATATTTTTCTAGGACTGTGTATCTTCTGTAAGATTCTGCCAACAGGATACAACAAGAAGCGCATACTTTAGCTAGGAAGCATCTTTCCCACTTCAGATACTAATACTGCACATCTCTAACCAAGCCCAGAATAGTTCAAAGCAATGGCTTTTTGTGATAAAAGTATGTCTGCAGAAACTGGCATTGAGAAAGCATGAACACAAGAAGATAGATGCCTTTGAATTGTGGCTATGGAGACAGTACGAACACCTTGGGCTATATATATGAATGCAAGCAGATGGTGGAAAGTATTTGGCAAGGTTTAGAAAAGTAAAAAAGAAGATGATGGATCAGGTAGATTGCTGACATCAAAGATATTATTGGAATGTCTTTGGAAGAGTTACAAGTTACTAGTAAAAATAATTCAGAATGGAAAATATTTCTTCATATAATTGACAGGAACTGAATCCAACTTAATAACAATTCACTACATTTCAATAATTACTGTATAAATCTGATAGCATATTTTACCAACAGAACAAATGATTTAAGGATACCAGAAAATGTCTACTATTGTAATCATAAGGAATGTTATAAGCTATTGTGAAGCATAGAGCATGGCATAGTTTAAAATTAATCAGTGACTTCTTACAGAAATGATCACATTGTTAATTTGATAAGCTACCTATAAAGCAAATAAATCAATATGAAAAGTTACACAGATAACTGAATAAATATTTAAACAATTTTTTTCTTATCTCCAGAATTGAGCAAAATATCTTGAATAAGCCCCATTACTCAACGAACTTATTGCATGCTGCATTATTCTTTTCTAAGCAGAGAATCATTGAGCCAGCAGACAAAGGCAGATACAAATACTCTTCCTCATCCTCATCATCATTTTTGCTTCCTTACTAATTAGACATTTTTCCTGGGTCAGAATAAGAGCTACTGATAGCAGAAATAAAGAACAAGTAGAATTTGTAGTGGGTGTGTGATAAAATGTGTTATTATTGGTGAAGCCTGCCCTGTATATCAACTTCCACGATGAAATTATGCTGATTTTTGTCATTGTTCTACACACATATATATGTATGTATTAGTACATTTTAGAGTTTTTAAATCTATCTTTCTTTCAGTGGAAAAAAGAAATTTCATCAACAGTTATTGGGAAAGTAATGATTCAACCAGACTCAAATTTCACAGGACTCATTGCAGGCATTGTGGCAACAACATTTTTTCTCTTGCTGCTAGCATTTGGATTTCTCTTTTGGAGAAAAAAGAGAAAGCAAATCAAAGGTGATGATCATTAATACTTTTTACTGTATTTCAATAAAATATCTTTTTAGTTCCTGCAGTAATTCTTGCTCAGCTAAAATATATTCCATGATGTAAGAGGGTTAACCAAATCCTCGCTTTTTAACAGTGTTGAAGAAACTATAAATAATAAGGCTCTCTTTAGCAAATGAAAACTCTTCCCTAAGAAACAGAAAGATTTTCAGAAAAAAATGTGCTCAATACTACTTTGTATCTGTCTCAGTGGTGGGCTGCTGCCGGTTCGGACCAGTTCGGGAGAACTGGTAGTTCCGACCGGTGGCTAGCCCCGCCCTGGCGCTATTACGTTCTATATAATCTCCAGTTTTTCGATGCCGCGTGCATGTGCAGAAGATGCACACACTCACATTTTTGATTCCAGGCAAACTGGTAGTTACAACTGGCAGCAGCCCACCACTGATCTGTCTCCCCTACAAAAGATACAGGACAGATTACCTGAGCCTATACTGACTTTCTCAGGCAGGAAATTGGAACAGCTAATACAGATAGGCATGCGGATGGTGGTGTCAGCGCTATATTCTTGGATCAATAAAAGCCTTTAACAAAAGCTCTTTAATAAATTTAGTGACCTTTGGATAAGTTGACTCATGCTTTTATAGATTATTAATTGGTTAAAAAACCAAAAAAATAAAAAGTAGGAATAAGTGAGCACTATTCAGAATGGAGGGTAGAAAGAAGTACAGTTGCTGAAGGATTTATGTTCAGATGATTTAACTTGTGACCTTAAGTTGGGTGTAAACAGTTTCTTGGCCATATTTGCAGATAATAAAAAATAAAATAGTAAAAACCAAACGTATCTGATCCTGTAGCAATTCTTCAAACTAACTTAATGGTCAAATTAATAGTAGAAGCAATTCTATTTTAGTACAATAAGTGTAGGATGAAGAAAAAGGATAGAAAAGGGCAATCCAAGTAACTAGACAGATCAAACCCCTAACCCTTTAGGAACTTTTTATCTTAGAAAAAAAGGTTACAGAGGGAAGACAGGGTTGGTCCATACAATCATGAATGACACAGCAAGTCATGAGTAGTAGTAGAGATGGTTCCCTCCCCCCCCCAAAAAAACACTACAAAAATGAAGCTGATTGGAAGGCAATTTAAAACAAGAGGAAGCATTTGTTCATATAATCATAATATATGAGTAATACAAGTAGACGTCAGTCTGTGTAAATAATCCATCTGTGGAATTCATTGCTACATAATGTGATGCTCCTTAACCTAAATAACTATAAATTCATGGAGGACAGGTCTATTAAAGACTCAAGGTCTTGAAAACTCTCTAGGCTGCCTTCTGCCAGCAAGGAACTGAGAGGCCTCTACTTAACCATTGTTACAAACAAAATGCTGGATTAAGATAAACCTTGCCCTAATCCAACATATTTTTTGATTGGAAAGATGAGATATTTTAACAACAATAACAGCAGCAGCAACAACAATAATAATAATGACAAATTTGCCATCAGTCAATTGCAGAAAGTAAAGGCGCCTTGCCTTTACTTGGAACAGCTTCCATCCTGTAACAATATCTGTAATACTGTCAAACATCCAGATTTGCTTATCCAAGGACCTTGATAAGGACTCGATAGGTAGACAAAAATGCCAAACCCAGTCTGAATATCTGGCTGACTGTGCAATTATTAATAACAACAACCACCAACAATAATAATAATAACAATAATGCATCAAGAAATTGCAGCTTTCTGCAATAACACCAGCCGAAAAACTGCTAGTCAAAACATTGTACATTTTAAGAAGATACTTGGTTGATACCTAGGATGCTGGCAATGACCCGTATCAACCATCAGCGCCAGTCAATGATATTTGTGATACATTTTTAAATGTTCAGTTGACTGAGTTTCATGTTTAGTGAATAAAAGATTATAATAATTCCATTAGTTCCATTAAGAATAATGATAATGGAAACATGTTTTTTATAATATTGACATTCTTTCTTCTATGATAAGATTTAGGTGGAGAGATTGTTCGCTATGATGGCAGAGTACACACTCCCCATTTGGACAGGCTTGTGAGTGCAAGGAGTGTAAGCCCTACGACTGAATTAGTGTCAAGTGAATCTGTAGACTATAGATCAACTTTTTTGGAAGGTACAATATTACCATTTTTCTCATTAATAAATTCAAAAGGATTGCCAAATGCTAAGCTACTATGTGGTTTCTATAATGAGATATATATTGGTACCTTTTCATTTGTCTTAGAAAGGTGTGTTGTATTAGGTAATGTGATTTTTGTTACCGTACATAACACTGATAGTGATAAAAGGTCTGTAAGAAAATAATCAAACTCAAAGAGCATTAAGGAACCCACTGTTGCATATTTCTAAAAGTCAGTAACATGCTGAATCTGTTATAAAACCAACAATCCTCCTGTTTGTCTTCATCAATATTATGATTTTCCCTTTTAAGGATTTTAATATGCCACAATATCAAGATGCTGATGACAAGAATAGTGAACCAATTCTTGCTGTAATTTCTATGAGAATGCTACCTCAAACAACATTTTTCTGCAGGTTTTATTTAATTCAGATGTAATGTTTACAACTAGTTACTTAGCAGATTTCCATCATCATACAGCCTGAATCTGTGGTCCTCTCCTTGTTTCTTTTTTTCTTTTGCTTGCTAGTATATTGATGCTTTCATGGGTGAAATGGTAATTTGTGCAATAGGCCCTTTCCTTACCTTTTTTTCCCACCAAGTTCACCAAAATGTTCTCTCTTTTTATATCCATTCTCTGTGATGGCTTCAAATAATATATCTTCATAACCTAGTAAGAAGTTTATACAAAGAGTATTATAACTTAGTCATGTAGCTTTCTCTCACACACTGGCCTTCAGAAATGCATGAAGTCAGTGGTGAGCTTGTGACCTTCCACTATACTTGTACTCAGAGACTTTTGCAATTTGTGAAATTTTGGACTCCTCTTTTATGATCATGATCATGTAAATCTCAGTATCAGCATCCTAATTTGTAGAGTGGCAGCAATGTGAACTGTCCATGTACTTGCATGATGTCTTTAAAAAATCCCAAGTAATTCTAGGACATTATCCATCTTAAGGCTGCTTCAGAACACCATTTTTTTTTACATGTATGGAAAAAGAATAACACTTAAACTAGTGCTGTTGAATACATGAAACAACATGTCAGGTTGTATCAGAGTTCAATAAAGCAAAAGCCAATCCAAGAAAAATATCTGTTGTAAATTGAGATACCTGACTTAAGATCATAAGTATATGTGCTAAACCTGAGAATGCTTATTACAGGGTGTAAAGCATTCAAAACATTGAGGCTGCAACCTCTTACAGAGTCTTGGCAGGGCTGCTTCATTGATTTTTCCAAATGTTCCATTTGCCAGATAAAGTGGCTATCAATGCACAAACATGCAGTGACAAAGTATAAAAATCCTTGAGGTACTTGGGCTGAGCACTGCATAGGAAGCAGTTGACTCAATGCTTCAAGAAGGTGCTTCACAAGTGAACTTGTTAAAGTGCCTTTTCAAATGCTATGCACAGTGCTATTCATGCATTAGATTAGGCATATGCAATCATTTAGGCATACTATAAATAGTTCAGTATATGTATAAAAGTGGCCTTTTTCTCAAGTCTGGAACTGCTAGTCTATACCCTGTTTGTATGAGTCGCATATCCTGGTCTTATTTGAGCACAGATGGCTAAGAAAAGAATACTTTCTGTTTACAAGTATAAAGAAAATCTCAATATAGGTAAGAATGCTTTTATGTCCTTGTAAGAAATGTTCACATTGTTTGGAGAACTATACTTCATACAAACTAAGCATTTCCTGACAGAATTATAATAGACCACTCTTTGGATTACAATTATGTCTGTGTATACACACACACACACACACCAGGTGCAGCAAAATAAGCATAAATAGAATTCAGTCAATAACATTGAGAACAGTCTTCTCAGATGCAGGTATGTTCCAGATACATTAATTGCAACTTCCATAATTCTTAGAAATTGAAGAACCACGTATTGTGAGCTGAAGGAGCTGAGAATTGAGAATTCAGGGGCCTAGTTTGGAGAATGCTAATTTAAAAAATGAAGCAGTAATGATTTAGGTTTTGGATATCAGAAGTTATTACCTTCGAATTGTAAGACATGGCATACCAATCTTAGTAAATTAAATAAATAAACAATGCAATAAGTTAAATAAATACAAATACAACAATCGACATACTATTATGCTAGAGCACTTCCTGGTGCATTGTGTCTGCAGTAATAAAGTATCCACATCAGCTCTGGCAGGACAAGGTCTCATTTAAAGATTCTTCATTGTTTGCTGAGAAAGGGAAAGAGACCATACATTTCCTAGGCTTTGTTATCATCCATTTCCTTGGATTCAGAGTAATGAGAATGGTAGTGTTTTGTTTAGACACATTTTTATTCCGCTAACTTGTCTATGCAAATTCATGAAGACTGATGTCTAATCAGCCGTACACATTATGGTTCTTAAACGAAAATAGTAAATGTATTTACTGTACTTAACAATGTTAAATAGTAAAAAATCAGGAAATGAATAATAAAAGTCCATTTCCTTTTTGAATATTTACCTCTATATAGTTGTAGTAATTTGGAAAGTATTATAGTAATTTGGAAAGTAGTAAGCAGATTTTAAACTGTTCATTAAATAATAATTTGAAAATAACCAATATCCTTTGTTATTTCTTTCTTCTCTTCACCAATGCGTAATGTCTGTTCCCCTAAGATTACTACAAATTCAGATGATTTTTGTTACAATTTTGAGCTTGATTTAAAATACAAAATTGTTGGGAAATTCTACAAAAGAAAATGTGGTTTGCACCATGGCAATTCCAATTAAGGCAGTAGAGCAGTATGTTTATGAGAGTTGGATGTCAATTAGTGTTTGAAACTAGTTTTATATAAATGGTGTGAAGAAGATATTACCCCAACAAATGAAAGACAAATTATAAGCCATATTCTCTTGATCTATAAAGGCTTCGGATTCTGTTTCCAGGCTTAGCTCCACCATTTTAAATGAATCCTGTTAGTCAAATTTTCCTGTAGCATCATTATGAAAAGTTCTCTCTCCAAGGTATAGCTGCTGTGTCTCTCAAATTGCAGATAAGCTGGTTCCTGTTAGGATTACTGTTACTGTTTCAGCAATCATGTGTTACATTATGTAATAAGGTGAAAAATAAATTTTAAAATGAAACCTAAACAGATAAAATCAGGTCTTTCTGTGGCAGAATTTGCTATTGACAATTGATGTTCACATTTTCTTATAGACCAATTTCCAACTTTATCTCAGAATGGATCTTGCAGGCCAACCCAATATCCTCATGTGGACCTGTCTCCCATTCTGTCTACTGGAGACTCCGATTTAGCTAGTCCATTGTTACAGACTAATGTTCACATTGACATCAATGCCTTAAATCCAGATCTGGTCAAAGAAGTTGAGCATGTTGTTATTGGTGCTGATAATATGATTGTTCACTTCAGTGAAGTAATAGGAAGAGGTAGGTGTCTCAACTGTATTTTATATTTACACATTTAATTTCAAAAATTCGGCTTTATCCCTGCTTATGTTGGAATGCTGAATCATTCAATCTTATGCAATTTTATCTGAAAATAAATTCCACTGGGGACTTCCCAAAAAATCAATCAATGCATCAGACAGTATATCCAGCATCAAAAACTGCTTATTTGCACACAGAAAAACTTCAAGAATTGTACTTCTAAGGTTAAGAAAGTCTGATATTGTAAACATCCAAAGGAAGATATGCCAAGGGCAGGGTGATGGGTCAGATTTAGATTTAGTATTTTTCTGTCCAGCAGACTTTTGAAATATCAGAGTTATCGGTTGGGAAAATGATAGTTTTACCATTGTTTTATCATTTTTGGCAGTGTCGCTGCATTGTTCTAAGCAGCTCAGAATGATTTCTGAAAGAATCCAGGACAAGCTTCTTTCCCTCAGCAATTGATCACACTCAAAATATAAAGACAGCTCCAGAAAAACCAGTAGAAATTTGACTTGTGATGATATTCTCTCTTTGTGTAGGGCATTTTGGATGTGTTTATCATGGAACTTTATTGGATACCGATGGCAAGAAAATTCATTGTGCTGTGAAATCCTTGAACAGTGAGTCTTACAATATTTTATTCTGAGTCATTGTATTTTCACTGACTAAACTATATTATGATGATTATTTTTATCAAGTTAAGTGTCTTTGTGTAGCTTGCAGAAATTTTATTCCATACATTTTACAATGTCCATATGGAAGAATGCTCATATTTTCCATCCACATAATAAATAAAAGATTAAAAGAAAGAGGGGGAAATGTGGTTTCATTTTACCATTGGACTAGCTTATGTTCAATTTTTATGAGTGAGACAGTTGGAAAACAGCAGGACTTAATTGACACACACTATTAATAACATTCTTCTAGTTCGACAGATGGAGCATTTCTATATATTGTTACTAAAATGTGAAAAAGGAAGAGAAAGGAATTCTGGAACTATGTATGCTAAAATTTGTTAAATACATTCCAGATAACACTCTTCCAGCTCATTTGCTTATAGATATGCAGCATCTAGCCCTGCAAATACCTGGATATAATTTTGAGAATACTTATCTAAATTTCAATGTGTTTTATTACAACTTTATTGAGATTATAAAGGAGTAATACTAAGGAGTTATATTTGCTCCTTTCATTCAAAATGTGTTTAAAGTATATTAGAAATGATATGTATATTTATTAAAAATTTGTTGGTCATTTTTCAGGAATTACAGATTTGGATGAAGTAGCTCAATTCTTAAAAGAAGGAATTATAATGAAGGATTTCACTCATCCCAATGTCTTGTCACTACTTGGAATTTGCTTGCCTAATGAAGGTTCTCCTTTGGTGGTGCTTCCCTATATGAAACATGGAGATCTTCGGAACTTCATTAGAAATGAATCTCATGTATGTGTATAATGGGGTGTTCAGTAGTGATCCAGTTAGGCAATTATGTATTATTAAAGTTCTGCTGTCTGAAAGTTTAAATTGATGGATCAGATATTACTTTAAAATATGGTATTTTAATCAGAATTTAATGAAGTTGTATTACACATTTTAAGTAAAAATTGTTGAAAAGTACAGAAAAATTATCCGAATCAAAGGATTTATGTGTAGGGTTTATTTTATTTTATTTTTTATTTATCAAAATTTTATGCCACTCATCTCCCTTACAAAGTGTTTGGTCCTGGATGATCAGAATTCTTATCTGGAGGAGTGTAAGGATTTCTGAATTTTTGCTCTTTGGTTTCTTGTACATTGCCTATAGATTTACTGTTGAAGTTGGAAGGAGATGGACTTACAAATATAGGTTTTCAAAAATGTAGACAATTTTTTAAAAGCAATATGCCATACTCAGCCCTTAATATCTCCCGGTAAACTTGGGAAAACTCTGTAATCATTGGAACCTGCTGCAGTTGCTACCTGATTCTGGTAGTTTCCCATTTATCTTTGCCATAGGCAATTCTTTACAATTAAAATAAATAAATTATAAAAATTACAGTGCAAACATTTTGTTGTTTAAGTAAACTAATAATTAATGTTCATCCTACGTTTGAAAAAAACATGCCAATGGTTTAAGCTTTAGTTTTCACAGGTAGCTTTAGAATAGAATAAAGCTGGAAGGGACCTTGGAGGTCTTCTAGTCCAGCCCCCTCAAGCAGAAGAACCTATACAATCTCAGACAAGTGACTATCCAGTCTCTTAAAAACCTCCAGTGATAGAGCGTCCGCAATTTCTGAAGGCAAGCTGTTCCACTGGTTAATTGTCCTCACTGTTAGTAAGTTTCTCCTTAATTCCAGGTTGCTTCTCTCTTTGGTTAGTTTCCAACCATTGTTTCTTTATTTTGCTTTATTAGTATTGTCTAAAAACGTGCTCTGCAAGTTAAGATAGCAAACCTATGCACATTCAATATATTATGTATATAAAATCAGTGTATTCATAACATAACGAAACAAAAAATGTAGATAGGTTATCACATATTTCAACAGTTCTAGCGATCAATTAATTTCATCTAGATTTAGATGTATACATGCTATATAATCAAATAAATACTTAAATTTATTCTATATTTTGTTTCCTTGGTTACTAATAGTAACTTTAGGGTCAGGAAAACAATGTTTGAATGTAGAACCTTTCAATATTAAAGTGAAGACTAAGATTAATTTCACCAATTACAGTACAAATTTATAACTGAAAGTCATTCTTCAGAGCATTGTTTTAACTACTAACACTCTATAATTTTCAGAATCCAACAGTGAAGGATCTGATTGGATTTGGTCTGCAAGTAGCAAAAGGGATGAAATACCTTGCAAGCAAAAAGTTTGTCCATAGGGATTTAGCAGCAAGAAATTGTATGTAAGTACGGGTTAACTTTTTTCTATTAAAAGTTATTTTATATTATTTTATAGACAGTTTAGAATAGTGATTAAGGCACTATTATAAGATCTAAGTGCCCAAGCCCACTGTAACAACATTGCCAAAAAGGCATTAAGAGTTGTTAACCTAAACTTGGGTAGCTTCTTCTCTGGTAATGCTGTACTACTAACTAGAGCATACAAAACATTTGCTAAACCAATTCTTGAATACAGCTCATCTGTCTGGAACCCGCACTGCATATCAGACAGAAATACAATCGAGAGAGTCCAGTGATATTTTACAAGAAGAGTCTCCATTCCTCTACCCGCAATAAAATACCTTATGCCACCAGACTCCAAATTTTGGGCTTAGACAACTTAGAACTACGCCAACTTCAGTCTGACCTAATTATCTGCCACAATATCCTTCCTGTCAATGACTACTTCAGCTTCAACCACAACAATACACAAGCAAATAATAGATACAAACTCAAGGTAAACAGTTCCAAACTCGATTGCAGAAAATATGACTTCAGTAACAGAGTGGTCAATGCCTGGAATGCACCACCTGACTCTGTAGTTTCTTCCCCAAACCCCAAAACTTTAACCTTAAACTGTCTACTGTTGACTATTCCCCCCATTCCTAAGAGGTCTGTAAGAGGCATGCATAGGTGTACCAGGTGCCTACCATTCCTGTCCTAATATTCCTTTTTACTTACTCTTTTCCTGTATTCAAATTATGTTTATACTTTTACCTGTTATCTTATATATGCTTGACAAAATAAAATAAAATAAAATAAAATAAAATAAAATAAAATAAAGGATAGAAGCCAGGTGATTGTTTATTTTAGTCTCACCTTAGTGATGACTTAGTAATCACTAAGCCAGCTGAGTGATTTTGAGCCAATTACTCTCTCTCAGCTCAACTCACCTCATGGGGCAGTTAGAAAATAGGAGGACAAAGGAAGATTACATCTGTTCACTGCCTTGATTTATTTATTTTAAAAAATAAAGTGGGATAAAAATAAATAGTGGCATTTAGGGAAAAAAAGATCATTCCATTTATACTATTTTATTTATTTCTGTCATCTATCTTTTTAATATGATTAATGTTCCTATAGATAAGTGTTTCTCAGTTTTTGCGATGTGTGTACATTTTTAAGATGTGTGTACTTTAGCTCCCAGAATTCTCCAGTGAGCATGTCTTAAAGATTTTTAATCTTAAAAGTTACCAAGGCAGAGAAACATTGCTACAGATGTTTACAACTGCTGAATATCGCTCTGAGAGTTGCATCACTTATGTGGTATACCAAACACCATTACATTCAATTTTGCTTACTCTTAAGAATACAGAAAATTGGAATGCTAAAGGGCTTTTTCTTTCTATGCAGGATTCTGAGGTTGAAATTCTTCTGTTTTGAGGAGCATCCTTTCAATAAACCAATGTTCAGTGTTGGTTTTCTCTGAGAAGGCAATATTTCTATGTTTTCTGTTGCATTTTTACAGGTTTCCTTTGTTCCTGAAATATCATTCAATTATATCACAATAACAATAGCAATATTTTGAAAAGCACAGAAATAGAGTAAGCCAAAGAAAATGAAAGAAATAAATAAGAGAAAAGATTAAACAAACAAAATCTAATTTGCATCAACTCTTTGATATCAATTTCCTCTTACACTTTTTTTCTTCATTCCATCATACCCATTCCAATTCACATAGTTCCTTTTCTTCTTTAAACATCTTACCTCTTTTTTTTTTAATCTTGTAAATTTCCTCCTTTTTTTTCCATATGATTTTTCATTGGTTTTTCAAAATATAAAATACAAAGAAAAAATTTAAAAGTCATGGAAAACTAAGAAGAGGGCGAGGGAAAAGAAAATATAGCGTAAAGGAAGAAAAGGAAAGAAAAAGGCACCAAAATCCGACTCTCTTTAGCACAGTAGAAGATAACATTACAACGACAACTTTTTGCTTTTACACAATATGTACAAGCCATTTCTATAACAATAAGCCTATCTAGTTAACAAAAACAAAATTTCATATTTTTTTCATTGCAAGCACAAAATCCGGAAGCAATTTCAGAATAGAAACAAGGTTAGATATATTCTCTTCATTGGATAAAAGAATCAATTTGACCATTTCTGCTTCTCTTTGCCGTGGGGAGAAATATATGCTTATCTTTATTTATATTAAGAAAATCCTCTATATCATTTCAATTTTTTAACCCTAAAGAGAGAAAACACTTTTTTTAGTTTTGGTACTTTATGCACTTTAAAAAGTAATCAAGTATTATATATAAAGCAGAAAAAAGAAAACCCAATTAGCTCATTGAACAATTAGTCATACCCTTACTTGGATTCAAACTTGGGCTGCCTGCATATTAGGCAGTTGTATTAACCTCTGAGCCATAAGTTCTCCTCCCTTTATCAGCTTGAGCCAGGGAAGAGATTAAGTGTTTTCTGTCGAGACACCTGGTCTACCCCAGCATGTGGGAGGGAGTGTACTGCATCCCTTTCGCCTTTCAGCTCCAATCCAGGAGCCCTCAAGCAGTCGCATTCACGACAAACCATTTTATACCAAATTTATATTTCGCTGATAAAGAAATAAGGAGAGACTAGTATAGATCTATTTCAAGATATTTAGCTCTCATCAGTTAGCCATACCCTTACTTGGATTCGAACTTGGGCTGCCTGCATGTTAGGCAGTTGTATTAGTTCGAATTGGAGCTGAAAGGCGAAAGGGATGCAGTACACTCCCTCCCACATGCTGGAGTAGACTAGGTGTCTCGATAGAAACTTTATATATATATATTAGTTAGTATCCATGAGGAAAAACTCCAAAATGTGACCTCTTGAGAGTTGTGAATTTACTTGGCACTCTTGTTTCAGTTGCACTGGGAGGGTTGTATTCAAACCATTAGCATAAAAAAAAAGCTGATACCAGATTTATATTCCAAAGGTACAGTTAGGTTATTTGCATTGCCCAGGTTTTGTAGCATTGACACAGTGGGTTGATAATTTTCTACACCTAATTGTGTTCTTTGTTCTTTTTTTAATATCCTCTGTATAATTAATATCTTCTAACTGATTTATGAAAAAAGCAATTTTCTGTATGGTCTTTTCAAAGATTCCCTTGACGACAGACTCCAGCTCAGAGTTAAATATCTCATAGCTCCCTCTGGTGGTCAAAAATGTTATTTATTTATTTCTTTATTTTTTCCTTTTTCTGGCCAATCAGAGTTCATGAAAATCAGCAAATTTCAACCACCCATAAAAAAACGGTACAGGGCTACAGATTATTTTAAAAGTAGTAAATTAAAACCACAACTTTTATCCTTATATTCCAAGTGATACTCCACACTTCCTTATTTTGGCTGCCTCTAGCAACCCTCTTCCTTGTCATTTAACAATAAAGAAGTCTCAAAAATGGCGTTCAGAACTTCAAAAAAGAGTGATAGGCTGTAACTAAAGATAGGCTGTTAACTCTTTTAACTAATAGAGATAATAGTCTCATAAATTGATTAAGAAATGAAGGGCACAGCTTATGTTCCATTTGAAAAATAAATTCCAAAACAACTGCTTTATTCAACAATTATGTGATTCAACCCCGCCCCACCCCCTTCATCTCACCAACTATTCTGAAGCACAGCTTCTGACACTGCTTGCGATTTTAGAACAAGTTACTTGTTCCTCACGTTTTCTGACATTTGCTGTCAGAATAAGAATTTTTACTCCAAGCGAAAGTTATGGGGAAAAAATCTTGTTGGTATCAGGATAACCAGACAGATTACTTTGCATAATTATTCAGTAATCCAAGAGAAGTGAGAATCATTATGCCAATTCATTCGCATTATGAATAATGCGCTTAGCATCAACTGGTCATAATTATCCACAATTAAAATTTAATTTTATTATACTAATTATCAATTATAACTTAAAATTATCTCATCATGTGAAATTTAAGTTATATTACTATAAAGTTATGGATACTCATTTGAAAAGAATTGTGCGGCCAATTAATAATGTCAATTATTAAATAAGTCAGCAAAGTTGTTATCAATTATATACCGTAATGAATGTGAGTAATTTAATATTTTGATTACTTTTGAAAGTGGTTATTTAGAATTGTCTGGCCATACTTATGTTACATTAAAGTGGAAAAATCAGGCCGTACAAGTCTCTTTTCCCCCATGCTAATTCTTTTATTGCATTATAAAATATGAATAATACATTATAGAATAGAGATAATACAGGTAGGCCTTGACTTATAACAGTTCATTTAGTGACCATTTGAAGTTACAATGGCACTGAAAAAAGTGACTTTGAACCATTTTTTACGCAACCGTTGCAGCATCCCCATGGTCACATGATCAGTATCCAGATTCTTGGCAACTGGCTCATATTTATGACAGTTGTAGTATTCCAATCGTGTGATCACCTTTTATAACCTAACAAGCAAGCAAAATCAATTGGGAAACCTGATTCACTTAACAACTGTGTTACTAACATAACAACTACAGTGATTCATTTAACTGTGGCAAGAAAGGTCACAAAATGGGGAAAATTCACTTAACAAATGTCTCATTTAGCAACAGAAATGTTGGGTTCAGTTGTGGTTGTGAGTTGAGGACTACCTGTAAAAGAGTACAGATGTATTTATACAAAAATCAGGCTTAGGCCGTCAACATTTCAAGTAGAAGAAAATACAGTATAGAAAATAGGTATCATTGGAGGAGCTACTTTATTAAGGTAGGGTCAAATCTAGTTATTTGCTGGCATTCAATTCAACCCAGTTTCTATGCTTTAATATAAATGGTCCTTGTTCAATGACCACTTTGTCAAACTTATAATTACACTGAATGAGTGGTAGTTATTATTAGACCTTCTACTTATGGCCGTTGCGGCATCCCTGCAATTTATGACTTGCCAACTTCTCACAAGCAGAGTTAATGGAGAAACAATCAGAAGTCAGGATCACATGAGATCCTTATTTAATGACCTGCATGGTCCTCATTAATGATGACCATCACTAAATGGATTGGCCATGTGGTTTTTCAATTTACAAATATGTGACTTAACAACAGAGTCTCCAGTTCTAATTCACCATGTGGAATGAGAACTACCTATATTTCATAACCACTCTCTCTTCTAATACCAGTCTTGCATTTCAGTCAAGCTATTCCAGATTAGCTCTACCTATATAAAAAGAGATAGGATATAAGATAATAAAGAGAACCAGTTTATAAAGGTAGCAGATTAGGAAGTACTGTAATCCAACACTCCAAAATGAACAAGATTTGCAGGATCCCATCTGGGTCGGTCACCAGGACCAGAGGTTTAGTGCTAGAGCCCATCCTCAGGAAACTTCTCTCTACAGAATGTGGTGCCTGGTTGTGTGTGTTTTTTTATTTGTTGATTGGGGTGTTGATGGCTGCTATTAAATTGTTGGCTGTAATAGCTGGCCATCAACACCCCAAGCAACAAATAAAAAGTGACACCCCACTTACCACGTAAATACTAGCACAGAATAGGCCAAAGCTCACATTCTTTAGTTCCCTGAGGATGAGCTCCAGCATGAGTCCAAAAGTTTGGAAAACTAAACCTCTGGTGCAGGTGACTGACCCAGATTGGATCCTGCAACATTTCCTTGGGACACATATATTTGCGACATAGACATAGATTTATTAAAGATTTGTCATTAGCTAGCCAAAGAAAATGGTGAAGACTGGACTTTAGTTTATTTATAACTGTATTCTCTCTTCTGATGAAATCCTGCCTTAGCCTATTTTTGAAGAACATGGATACTGTAAGTAAACAATTGGTTGTTTACAAGCAACATTGCATTCAGGAAAGAACGGATGACTATAAATGGAATATTTGTTTATATTAATCATACAGTGTAACCTGACCACACAAATGTAAATTCTGTCTTCTTAGCTCAAATAATATTTTATGTTTGTGTGTGTATTGTTTTTGTAGGCTGGATGAAAATTTCATAGTCAAGGTTGCTGATTTTGGACTTGCGAGAGATGTATATGATAAGGAATACTACAGTGTACACAATAAAACAGGAGCAAAATTGCCAGTAAAATGGATGGCTTTAGAAAGTTTACAAACCCAGAAATTCACTACAAAGTCAGATGTGGTAATATATTTATCATTATATGGGACTTGCTGATTATATTTCAATAGATTATTGGACATATCAAAGGAAAAGAATTATATAGTAGATTAATGCAAGGGGAAAAAAACCTTAAACCAAAACTAGTCTGTTTCTTAATTTGCAAAAGTCAATGGGTATTTTTGTGTCCGTATTTCAGATGACCAAATCTTAAACCTACAACTAAGAAACTTTCCAATCTTAAAATACTAAGTTTGAATGATTGCTATGAAAAGCTTGATGGTGCTGACCGGATTTTGAAATTGTGCCCTTAATATATGAGTTTACAACTGCTCTCCAGTTGAGAGCAATATCATACTTCCTATAAGAGATTCAGAATCACGTAACAATGTGTGCTGGATCTGGGAATGAATAGGTGGGACATTATCTTTCAGATTTAAAGGATTCAAATGTAAGTGTTAAGTATCTGCTGGGTTATTTTGCTCTGAAGCTTTCCAGGTGTTCCAAAGTGGCCATTTACTCTGATTATTACAAAACAGAAGTTGGTGGGCCCTACTTTTTGCTTCCCTGGTTTATTTTCATCAATTCCGTTTTTCATAAGACTTAAAATCCATTCTAAGCTATCTGTATGTTTGATAGATAAATGCCTATCATTTTCTTCATCAATTCCATACAACATTTTTCCAACAGGCTGTGCTTTATTCTTAGAAACCCCCTTTCCCCTTGAATTTTTATTTTGTTCTGGAGATTAATTTCTTATTAGGCCTTTGTTAGCTTGAGGCCATTAATGCAAAAATTACAAAAGATTACTTCTGTTTAGCATGGAAGAAATCCCAGATTCAATTATTATTTTTTCCCCATAAAAAATAGTTAGGTAAAGAAAATTTGTCAAAATAGAAAATATTGGACTAGATGACTGGCAATTTTGTTGATGCAAGCCAGAAGTGTATAACTTCCATCAGCTTGAGGTAATCACCTGGTTATACCCAGCATATCAAGGATAGAGGGACCAAGAAAAATTCAGGGAAAGCATTTTAAAGGAGTTTAATGACCGCCTTACAACCCTCCAAGACTTAAGACTTGCCTCTTTCTTCTGTTCTCCTAAATTGCAAAAATGCAACAACAGAGCAAAAATTTTGGCCTTGTCTTGTTGATGGTGTGATATTTAGTTATGAATGCTTGTGGCTTTCTTTCACAGCCTTATGATTTGATGTTTATGTTCTTTTTGTTAGTGGTCCTTTGGTGTTTTACTTTGGGAGCTGATGACAAGAGGTGCACCTCCTTATCCTGATATCAGCTCTTTTGATATTACTGTTTACTTGCTACAAGGAAGGAGGCTCTTGCAGCCTGAATACTGTCCTGATCCACTGTAAGAAAAGTCTAAAATACTTTCTAGAAATCTTGAAAAATCATGTTATTAAATGTAATAGATTAAAAATCATTTTTCTGCTTTTCCATTGCAGATACGAAGTCATGCTCAAGTGCTGGCATCCAAAGCCTGAACTACGGCCAGCCTTTTCTGAGCTAGTTTCAGATATATCCATGATCTTCTCCACTTTTATTGGGGAACATTATGTTCATGTGAATGCTACCTACGTCAATGTGAAATGTGTCACACCATATCCGTCTCTGCTGTCATCACAAGATAATATAGATAGAAATGCAGATACATGATGAAGTTCATTAAACTGTGCTAAAGGGGACAGGGCATAAATAATGGCCAACTACTTTTTAAGTGTTTTTCTGTGTGTGAAACCACTGCATATGTGTATATGTTGTTAAAATTGCACTATTTTGAGGAGGCAATTCAAGTTGCTGAAATCTACAAGGTAAATGTATTGTTCAGATATAATTTTCATGTGAGATGGGCAATTGCAGTAACTACACTGCAGGGGAAATTCTTCATCTGCTGCCAAATATCACTCACTGTGAGTAATCTAGCTACTGTTATACTGTTATCAACTTACAACAGTTTACTTAATGACTATTCGAAATTACCATGGCACAAAAAAAAAGTAATTTATGACCATTTTTGACACTTATGACTATTGTACCATCCCCTTGGTCATGTGATTGACATTCATATGCTTGACTCACATTTATGACGGTTGCTGTGTCCCAGAGTCACATTTTTGCAACGTTTGACAAGCAACGTTCTGATTACCTTTTGCAACGTTCTGACAAGCAAAATCAATGGGAAAACCAGATTCACTTAACAATTATGTTACTAATTTAACAATTGTAGTGATTCACTTAACAACTGTGGCTAATCATAAAATGAGGCAAAACTCACTTAACAAAGTTCTCACTTAGCAACATAAATTTTGGATTTAATTGTGTTCGTAAGTTGAGGACCACCTATACTCTGCAGAACTGATGATTCAGAAATTTCTCAGTTACTCATAATACAAGATACTGAGAGTTGATATTATTAGTCAGGTGCTTTTCACTGAATAAGGGCCAAACTAAATAAATATACTAACATTCAAAGATTGTACTTCACTGTTGATGTTTATTTAGTATAGCAGTTTATATTACTATATAAGTAGCCCAGATCTAATGGACATTAATCAGATTGTCCAGCTATCACTACACAGATTTTTAAAATAATTTTGGAATACTGATGGCAATACAACACATTATTATGTCATATTGTGGATGTACCAGCCACAAACAGAGCATAATGAATATTTAAAGAAAAAGTTTCTGTACTATGACAAGAATGAAATCTGTCAGAAATTCCTTTATTCAGTAGGCTGAAGAGTATGTTAGCTATGTGGACAAAATTCCACAGGAGGATACCGAACTGTGCAGGGAAACAGTAAAGCTTTAGTAAAAGTGTCTCTGTGTGAAAAATACAACAGAAAAAAGGTGAAGAGCTTGAATCAAGATGCTCGCTTATTTAGTCAAAGGGAGCGCATCTTTACATTACTGCTGCTAAATTCAGCTCATCACATTTAAACAAGTTTTTATTAAAAAATGAAATAAAAATCCTGCAAATACAGATCACAGCTGCTTGATTTTGTCAACTGGTTCTTAAGATTTTGACATAACATAAGCCTTCCTGATGACCAAAATATTTTTTAAAAACGTATTTTTTTTAAAAAAAGGTTAACTTTTGACTGAACATCATATTGGTTTCTGTTGCTGTGGAATCCTGTGCATTCTACTGTATAGACTATTTGATGTAGAATCAACAGATAGGTGAGGAATGTTGGTGTGTGTATGTGTGTAAACTTTCAAATCATTCTATTTTTATACTGATTTTTAATTAATTTTATAGATAGGTGTATAGATAAATTCTTGGCTAGGGTATAAAATATTGCACTGTGAACGCTTCAGAAATATTTTATCACAGCTTTTAATATTTATAAAGTTGTTTAAAAACTCTAATCCTGTAAAGACTGGAAAGCCAAGAACTGTTGCAAGCCACTTGTAACCCAAGTGTTTAATCTCCTTTTCTGGAATCAGACATATTTTGATATCTTTGAGGAGACAGTACTTATAAAGAAGCCAATTACAGGGAAGATTTATTGTTCCACAGAAAGGATACCACACTAAAAGATTTATGATGAGATTGGAGTGGTAAGCAAACTACTTGCTGATAATACTGGATTATATTGAACTGCCACATCCATTTCAGTAGCAAATACTTCATGTCTGCTGAGAAAGCAATATTACCTGTAAAAGGCCTTAGCACAAAAACATAATTCTCCTTCAGGCAAAGAGAAAAAAAATGCTTGAAGGTTAAGGCAAATTATTATACCATAGTTTAATATTGATAATATAAACCTACATACACAAGGAATGCAGGGTGCAGGGATGAAATATTGTAATATTTATGTGATAAAATTAATGCCGTGTCTGGGACCCCTGTAAATAATGTTCAATTGTTGTAGGGATTTGATGTTTTACATTCATATACTTGCCAATCGGATAAATGGTACTTGCCTTTTTAATTGTGATACCTAATAAAAAATAAAACATTTGTATATTGGCAATTTGTGAAGTTATGTCTGTATCTATAATAGGTACATATATGTAAATGTAGTTGATTATGTCAAGACTTGAATTTATTTGAAAAAGAAAGAAGTATAGACAAGATACAGTTTTACATGATTTTCACCTCTTAGCTGTTGTGTTGTGATTGAAGCAAAAAGTAACAAAGGTGGCCAGCACTAGGACACATCCATCATGTGGCTATCGACATATTGGCTGAGTTAAGATTACAGAATTCCATGCTATGATATTAAGGTTGCAACCATATGATTGATGCGGATTAAGTGCCATCAAGTCCTTGTCAACTCTTAGTGCATACATATTTTTCTTCTTGATGATCTGTCATAACCTGGTGCTTCAACTCTTCTAATAGTGCCCTTATCACTACTGTAGCTTTGCTTCACCTTTCCAGCCTTCTCCCAGGAATTGTTTTCACATAAAATGTCCATATAATGCATATATAGATATAATTGCATAATTGTAACCATAAAATTATTATGTTTTATCACACCGCATGAAATTATACAGAAATCCCAAATGCACTTTTAAAACATTTTCTTAATTGCATGTAAATTGCAGGTTAATTGCATGTAAAATTTGCTTTAGAAAGTGAAAAACATGAAGAACATGCCTCTATAGCTCACAGAAGCCAAGTAAGCAAATGCTCTTCAAATGTATTAGATAACAACTCCTGTTATCACCAATCACCAATGCCAATCCCCATTATCTAGGAATAAAGATGATTGCACAACAGGTCACCTAGAGAAGAGAGACTAACCTAATTGATCAAAATTACTTTGTGTTTAACTTTTTTATGCTTTAAATTAGAATTGAAGATCAATAGTGACATAATCAGGCAATCTAGGATAAATACACATTTTGCTATTGATAAATTTACAAAGATCAATTTTCTACACTAAAAAAATTTTTTTAGAGCCTTTATATTTAAAAAATGTGGGAGAACTTTTTAAATTGGTGTTTCAGGATAGAATGTAAATGAAACTTCACTCCAGCTCATAGAAAACTTTTAATAGCTTTGATCTGTTAATTCCGTCCCCATTAAGAAACAAAACATTGCTTTGGTGATTAAAAGTTTTGGTACTGTAGAAATAATTGCAAGTAATAATTTCTGCATCACAGCATATAATTGTGTGAGCCGCCCAGAGTCACGTATGTGAGATGAGTGGTTATGTAAATTGAATGAATAAATAAATAGTCTTGTCTTGATTTTCTTGCAAATAGAGGCATACACAATTAGGTGACAGCTTCAGCTGATCTTGTCCTGAAACCTAAGCAAGGTCAGGAGGCCTTAGACTAGATCAGGGGTATCAAAGCCGCAGCATCACAGCGACGTCACAGGAAGTACTGAGACTTTTTTCCCCTTTGCTAAACCAGGCATGAGCGTGGCCAGCGTGTAACACATCCGGCCCAAGGGCCAGGAGTTTGACAGCCCTGGACTAGATGGCAGAAAACATCTCAAAAGATGGCAAGATAGAAAGCCTATTCTTTAATATTACAGTGCCCCGGAAGTCTCCAAGAATTGAGTTTGTTGACTCAAGACTTTTATAGATAGATGGATAAGAAGAAAGTAAAGAAAACTTGGAAATATGCAAGAAGTGTCCCTAGGCAAAGGGACTGAAACATTCAGGAACAAAGAAAACATTCAAAAGAAACTCAGAAAGACACTGATTTATTAGGTATAAAAAGAGGGAGACAACACAACCAGACTTGCAAGATTCTGCTATCGCCAACCTCAGTAAAAAAATAGTTTTAGCCTTTCTGTGAAATTGAGTTCTTGGTCTGGGCTATCTAGTGGGGCTGATAATAATGCACTTTAAATTAAATGCGATAAAAAATGTTATAAGGGAAAGTAACTGATAATGTATAATATTTTCTTGCAGCTTAACAAAATACCATCAACAATAACATTCTTGCCTTACCAATTAAGATTAAAAAGAGAATGCTAAATCATATTTTGACTTCCCAAATTATTCTGTAAGTATGACTGGCAAAGGCCCAAAAGGCATATTTAGTAACTGATGACAACATGGGCATGTGTAATAGGCCAGACTTTTTTTTCACTAGGCAAGTTAGCAAACAACAGCATATAATACAACATGTATCATTAGAGGCTCTTTACAGAACAGTCAGCTTACAATTTGTAATCTTTCTCTATCTCCATGTGTATGAGAAATATCCTCACCATGATGTTGACAGCGAAACTGCACAATATATACTTGACAGACCTGTGAAGCTATATTACAATGTTATAATATTACAATATTACTATAATATTACAATATTAAGGGCCTGGTGGCTCAGCAGACTAAGGCAGTGTTATTAACTGTTATTAACTTCAGCTGTCTGCAATTACTGTAAGTTCGAATCTCACCAGGCTCAAGGTTGACTCAGCCTTCCATCCTTTCTAAGGTAGGTAAAATGAGGACCCAGATTGTGGGGACAATAAGCTGACTTTGTATAAAATATACAAAAGTATGAAGGCTATTGCTTAACACATTGTAAGCCACCCTGAGTCTCCGGAGAAGGGCGGCATATAAATCAAATTTTAAAAAAAATTACTATAATTCTAAACACACTTTCAAGAAAAGATTTAATAAAACAAGACAAAGTGCTGTTAAGCATGGCTAACTTATGATATTATTTAGGGATGGTTTGCAATCTGGGTGAGTTCATGCATTGATTATGGCATAGCACATAATGTGGCAGCTCAAGCAATTCTAAGCTATTATGTGCTTTTTATGCTTTTTACTGAAGAATTCAAACATTCAGAAAACTTGATTACATACAATAAAGCCGAAATAGAAATGATTATAGATTAGTATTTTCCATGCTAACTAAATTATTAATACCAAAGAAAACAAGAAATTAACTACTGTTAATTCCTATGTAATTTAGTAGTCTGGTTAAACTTCAGATCATTGTAGCAAAATGACATTTATTCATTTTGTTAATGCAGAATCTTTGGTTTACTCCTTGTAAGAGAGTACATAGAATGGAGAATGGTTTATTTAAACTCAAAATATTGCATATTGGAAGTTCTAATTATTTGTTTTTGGAGCTGGCCATGCAAAAAGAAACAAAAACAGAATTATTTGCCAATTTTATCTTTTAGCAAAAACAACCCTAAAATATTTTTGGGTGGATTGACCTTGGGGAAATAGTGGGATCCTATCTGTCTATTGTGCAATAAAAATCTGGAAATCACAGAAAAGTCCAAACATTTTAGCATAGCAAGAGACTGGCTGGCTCTATGCTTTTCAATCAAATCTTTTCAAGATGCAACACTCTGGACAGAGGATTGTATTGACTCCTGTCTATTAAAGGGGGTTACTTTAAGAATGTGTTTGAAATAAACCTCTTCAAAATTTATGTTGTCTATATATAAACTTAATTTTGCAAATCATCAAATAGACTGTCCATCTCAATATTTAATGGCTTTTCCATTTTTTTCTGGCTACTTATAATAAAAAACCATGAATTTCCTACCTGCAGGAAGGAAGGAAGGAAGCTGTTCTTCCAAGAGAAAGACTTCACTTGCAGCAAAAACACTCTAATTTAGTTTTTGAGGATGGCACATTCACTGCAGAGGCAATCTGAATTTCAAATCATAAACAAAAGGTACTAGAGTATGAAGATGAATAAACAATGAAGTGAACAATATCATGAACCAGGCAACATGCTTATTTTTTAAATGCACTCAAAAAGCAAAGTCTCCAATAGCCAATCCAATCAAGTAAGCTATCAACATGAGTTTTGTGGGAATAAGGACTGTCAGGAAAATATGACATGATGGGTTTAGTTGTGCACTCACTGTTTTGTCTGGCTGAATGTGGTGTTTTCAAAATACCTTTGACTATGAAGACACTGATTGCATAGGTAAAAACCTGAATCTTAATATCAATGGACTCTGTGCACAAAGAATATATATATATATATATACTTATCATCAGGCTAATCAATCCAACATGTATTAACAATTGCATTTATAGTATTTCTGTATAGAATGATAGTGGGTGGGGACATTCTGAAGGCTCAGGGATCAGATTAAGTAGAGCCCAAACTTGTGCTGATTTGTTTTCATACTGTTGGAAATAATCAGCAACATTACAGTTCTTGCCCAAAACACAATTGGTTGCATTCTGGTTGTCAGTTTGGCTTATCTTGCTGCTGAACCCTTCAGATCAAGATCATCTTGCTCAACAGTTTGAAGTAATCTAGCTCATGCCAGGAAACCACACGTGATGGATTGCTCTTTTGTAATGAAAGATAAGAATCATTGAAATGGAAGAAACAGTTTGGATTTTGAAAGTGATAAGCAATTTGAAAAATGCAGGGACTTTTTCCACTATCCCACAAGCATTTACCAATCAAGAAAGATGCATTCTTGCCTCTGTTCCCTCACAAATCCTGCTATGCTGCCTTATTTTGATAGATGATGGGTGTTCCTGAGAGAAATAAGTGAAAAATGCACTAATTTAACATTCTAGCATAAGAAGGGAAGGTCATCCCAACTGCCCAACTAAAGCAAGCAGGCACCTTCATTGGACAGATGCTTTAGTGAGAAACAGCTTTAGTGATAATAACAAAGACATAATTTCAGAGACTTCAATGGTAACCTATTCCTTTGTTTTAACTAAGAAAACCATATGGATAAACAATAAGAAGTGATGACAACACAGTACTAGATGATGGACCCCTTAGGTCAGATGGCACTCAACATTCTGCTAAGGAAGAGCTGAGGATCTTTCAAATCCTGCTACTTCCTCCAGTCTCCCTGCACTCACTCACTCCCCTGCCTATCCACAGCATCCTACCACACTCCTTACCTGGAACTCCTGCTGCTAATCACTTAACAGCTCATGCATCTTGTATGATGATGGCAACCAGGACTGCTAGGATTGTTGCTAAATGATGAGATGACATGACATCACACTTTACCATGGCATCACTTAGTGATGCCAATCCCAGTTTCAATTTCTGTTCTAACCCAAGGATTACCATAATATTAAACCTTTTGTAGCCAACCCTTTAATATGACAATTATTCAAGTCTATGTTCAAATTACTGATGGAGGAAAGAGGAAGTTGATGAGTTTTATCAAGTTAAATTTGAAATTGACAGAACAAAGACACAAGATGTGCTGCTTATGATTGGAAACTAGAATGGCAAAGTTGGAAAATTAAAGAGAAAAATGTTCTTGGATTCCATGGCCCAAGAAACTGAAATGAAGCAGGAGAACTATTTACCAATTTCAGTGTTATCCAATAATTTCTTAATTACTAACAGTGTTACAACAAAACAAAACAATGTCTCTGTATATGGGCATTACTAAACAGAGAAGAGAGAAATCAGAGTGACTAAATTATTGGTATAAAGAGGTGATTCAATTATAACATAAAAATGTGACCAGGCTGACTAAGGAACAGACCACAAATAGCTCATATGAAAGTTTTCCAAGTTAAGCTAAAGTAGCTGAAGAAAGTCAACTAATTTTCAGGATGTTACCTTGATCACACACACTCCATTTTTAAGGAAAACATCAGGGATTGCTTTGAAGTACTGAACTTCATTGACAGGCAATTAAAGGAATTGTGGAATGAACTTAAAAAATAATTAAGAAGACTGCCTAGGACAAAGAAACAAAAGAAAGCGAACTGGATGACAGACAAACCATGGAAATTACAAAAAGCAAAGTCAAAGACAAAAAATAAACATCTTGGAAAGAAGTTAACAAACAATTTCAACCATCTGTTAAAAACAGACAAAAATAATATTGCCATATATGAAAAATTATTGAAGATGAACCTAGAAAAATAATGTTTGGGATCATCTAACATAAATTAGAGCCCTAAATGGAAAACACAATGCCAGATGTTCAAGTTAGCTTTAGAAAACGCCAGGGAAGATAAAGCACTATTTCTGATGCACATTAGATTAGCAATAGCAATAACACTTAGACTTATATACCACTTTACAAGTGCTTTACAACCTTCTCTAAGCGGTTTACAGAGCCAGCATATTGCCCCCAACAATCTGGGTCCTCATTTTACCCACCTCGGAAGGATGGTCAACCTTGAGTCTGGTGAGATTTGAACTGCCAAATTACAGGCAGCCGGCAGGCAGCAGAAGTAGCCTGCAATACTGCACTCTAACCACTGTGCCACCATGGCTCATATCTGAGAAAATCACAGAATACTAAAAAAAAGTCAACAAATGCTTATTTGATTATAGAAAGGTCTTTAATTACTGTATGCCAATCATGTCAAGCTGCAAAGGATTTTAAAAACCAGAAATTACAGAACATATTGTTTCATGCAAAATCTATATATAAGTCAGAGAGCCGGGTAACTTCTTACCTTACAGTATCAACAATCAACAGTAGAGAAACAGTCAAGGAATATGCTGAGAGTAGCACTTGGAAAAATAGCCTTGGGAAAGATATTCAGGTGCCAGGCAATGGTACTCCCTGTGACATTCCATGGAAGTGAAAACTGGATTTGAATAAGCAGGAAAGAAAGAGTATACCATATATATTCGAATATAAGCCGAGTTTTTCAGCACATTTTTCAGGCTGAAAAAAGCCCCCTCAGCTTATATTTGAGTCACAAAAAAAAAAAAAGCCTTTTTCCCCACGCCCCTTTTTGGCTCCCAGGTGGTGCAAACAGAGCGCAGACTTCGCCATCCGGAATGAATGGTGCTGTTGTGGCAGAAGGGAGGGGGTGGCAGAAGTGGGAAGAAGCAGCATTTGCAATGGCTGGAAGCTGCGGGAGCAAAGCACTACTTTCATTTGCACAGCAACAGCATTCCGCCTTGGTATATTTGTGCCAGCCAGTGGCGCAAGGCATGCCTCCTCTCCTGCCGCTTGCGACTCGGAGTGGTAAATGGTGACTGGTCCAGGGAGCAGCTGGATTTTGCTCTCCATTGCGGACGCCAGCTTCCGCAAAGCAAAATATACAAAGGTGGAATCCTAATGCCGCACTTACAGCAGAGAGAAGAAGCTGGATTTTGCTCTCCAGCGTCAGAAGCGGGAAGAAGTGGCGTTTGCTTTGCGGAAGCTGGCGTCCGCAATGGAGAGCAATGGAGAGCAAAATCCAGCTTCTTCTCTCTGCTGTAAGTGCGGCATCAGGATTCCGCCTTTGCGACTCAGAGTGGTGACTGGTCCGGGGAGCAGTGGCAGGAGAGGAGGGCTTCACTCCCACAGCTTCCAGCCATCACAAACGCCGCTTCTTCCCGCTTCTGCCTCCCCCTTCCCTCCGCCACAACAGCACCATTCATTCCGGATGGCGAGGGCTGAGACAGAGAAAGAGACAAAGAATGAAAGAGAGAATGAGAGAGAGAGAAAGAGAGAGAATCAGAATGAGACAGAGAGAGAAAGAGACAAAGAATGAAAAGGAGAGAAAGACAATGAGAGAGAGAATGAGAGAAAGAGACAGAGAGAATCAGAGAGAGAGTGAGAGAGAGAGAATGAGAGACAGAGAAAGAGACAGAATGAAAGAGAGAGAAAGAGAAAATGAGAGAGAGAAAGAGGGGGAGAGAGAAAGAATGAGAAAGAGAGGGGGAGAGAGAAAGAGAGAATGAGAGAGAGAGAGTGGGGGAGAGAGAGAAAGGGGGAGAGAGAAAGAGAGAATGAGAAAGAGTGGGCGTGACAAGATAGGGCAAAAACGTAAAATGTGAGGACAGTCGTAAGTTCGAGGACTGGTCACAAGTGTGAGGACCAGTCAAAAATTACTTTTTCAGCCCTCTGAGTAGTCCATATGCACAAAAGGACTACCCAGAGGGCTGGAAAAAGTGATTTCTGACAGGTCCTCGCACTTTTGACCAGTCTTCGCACTTATGACTGGTCATCATTTATGCCCATTGTAGCATTCTTAACAACGGTGTCACTCATTTCACAACTGCTTCTCTTCACCATGGTGACAAGATAGGGCAAAAACGTAAAATGTGAGAACAGTCGTAAGTTCGAGGACTGGTCACAAGTGCGAGGACCAGTCAAAAATAACTTTTTCAGCCCTCTGAGTAGTCCATACTTACAGAGCTAGTTTACTGTTTTTCTTTGAAATCAATATTCAAAAACATTTAACCTACTGATGCCTCAATTAATGTAATTTTATTGGCATCTATTTTTATTTTGAAATTTACCAGTAGCTGCTGCATTTCCCACCCCCAGCTTATACTCAAGTCAATAAGTTTTCCCAGTTTTGGGGGGTAAAATTGGGGGGTCGGCCTATATTCGGATCGGCTTATACTCGAGTATATAGGTAGCTATTTTTGAACTTTGGTGTTGGAGATGATTTCTGAGAATACCATGGGTGACTAAGAAGCACACATAGGTTCATCGAAGAAATCAACTCAGTTCTCACTCAAGACACAAATGACCAGGTTTATGGTCCAAATGACCAAATGATCATACTTCGAACATATTATGCAAAGACTTAGCTCTCTCAAGGTGCTTATTAATGCTGGGAAAGGTGGAAGGAAAGAAAAAAGTATGATGAGTAGTAAGGTGAATTGACTCAATTGTACTGTTGGAATAGTGGAAGGATCACAATCCTTCTATGTGACGGCTAAGAGTTGGAACCAATGTGATGGCACATAATCAAAATCTTGGCTGTTAAAGCAGTTAGGACTCTTTCCTGATCTCCCATCCAAGTACTAATAAGAGTAACCCTTTGTAGTTCCTGTGCTAAATATATGTGAAAATGCATACTTAGACAGATAACACGTTTCTTATAGTTGGAGACAAATTCCTGTTGCAAGACATTTTCTGTTAAAAATAGAAGTATGCATTAATCCTTTATATTTCTATAGAATTTTCAGTATACAAGGAGCTTTAAATATTACCTTCCTCATAATCTCCGCAAGCCCACACAATCTGTTTGGAGCTAACACAGATATTTATATGCATATTTCATAGTGAAAACAATATTTTTTTATTATTCAAGAAACTTCTACACATGCCTACTCTGCTAATACAGATAGTATTAGGTAGGACTGCACATTTATAGAAAAAAGCAAGAAACATCTGATATTAACTCTATAAAAAGTGGCTTCCGGCATCCCGATATAACCAGCTGGTGCCATCGCTGGTTATTGGGGGTGAATCATTGGCCCCCACAGAGAGGGCTCGCAATTTGGGCGTCCTCCTGGATGCACGGCTGTCTTTAGAAGAGCACATGACGGCCGTGGCCAGGGGGGCTTTCTATCAGGTTCGCCTGATACGCCAATTGCGTCCCTTTCTGGATCGGGACTCCCTACGCACAGTCACTCAGGCACTCGTCACTTCCCGCCTGGACTACTGTAATGCTCTCTACATGGGGCTCCCCGTGAGGTGCATCCGGAGGCTCCAGTTGGTCCAGAATGCGGCCGCACGGGGGATTATGGGAGCAACGGGACGCTCCCATGTGACACCTCTCCTGCGCGAGCTGCACTGGCTTCCTGTGGTCTTCCAGGTGCGCTTCAAGGTGTTGGTGACCACCTTTAAAGCGCTCCATGGCTTAGGGCCAGGGTACTTACGAGATCGCCTTCTGCCGCCAATAGCCTCCCACCGGCCAGTACGTTCGCACAGAGAGGGCCTCCTTAGGGTGCCGTCCGCCAGACAATGCTGGCTGGCGACCCCCAGAAGGAGAGCCTTTTCTGTAGCGGCACCCGCCCTGTGGAATGACCTACCCCCAGAGATACACATGATACCTGACCTCCGGGCTTTCCGACGAGCCCTGAAAACACATTTATTTCATCTAGCCGGCCTGGCTTGACCCTATTGTTCTGGTTTTAAATTATAAATTGGTTTTAACTTGGTTGTTTTAAATTGTGGGCCAAAACTATTTAATTATTTTAAATTGTCTTTTAATTTTGTATGCTCTGTTTTTATTTTGGCTGTTCACCGCCCTGAGTCCAGCTGGAGAAGGGCTGTATACAAATTAAATAAATAAATAAATAAAAATGATAACTTTGTTTTGCAGATAACAACCTTGTGGAAAAGGATCCCAGAGGCTCCATGCTTTATAAGGTCACTTGTTCTACTTTTGCTATCACGGAATATGAAAGACTTATATTATTCATTTAGGGGAATGGTTAGCACTGCTGTTACCTCTCCTGAATTAAAAATATGAATCAGATAGAAAATGAAAATTTCCAGGCCACTTCTCACTGAATAGTTTGAAATAAGATGAAGATTACTGTTATATCACTAGGTCTTTTTTTTCACAATTTCGTTGACATTAATGGAAAAGGAACTGCTTTTTTTCCTCACAAAGAAAATTAAATTTCAAATGAATTATCATGACTGAAGTGCCCTGTTCTTGCACTTACTTTAATTACGAAGTGGATAATGTGCACATCACAGTGCCCTCTAGCTCCCCAATCTCCAACCTTCAATTAAATCCCAACAGGATCCATAATGACAATTTCACATGGACTTTTTTTTAGACCATGAACCATAAGAAACCAAGAAAGCTGCAGAGTTTATTATAATTTAAAAATATAATTATTTATTGCACAAAATCATAGTCTAGAAAAGAAACTGGGAGTTCTAGGGTGGCAAAAGAGAGCCAGTTTAGTGTAATGTTTAAAGGTACTAAACTAGAAGCTGGAAGATCCTAATTCCGATTCTCCCTTAAGCATAGAAATTGACTAGTGAGTCTGGATCAGTTACCTTCTCTCAGCTGTAAGAAGAAGGCCATAGCACACAACTTCTGAAAGTTCTTGGATCTGTCCATGTAGTCACCAGGAAACAAGACTATCTCAAAGGGAGAGGGGGAGAGGGGGAGGGGGAGGGAGGGAGGGGGAGAGAGAGACAGAGAGACAGAGATCATCAACTTTATGCATAGTACATAGTACAGATGACTCTAACCTAATAATAGCAAAGGATTCTGAGATTCTAACAGATACAGTAGAATAATTGTTAAGAGATTTAGTTTCAAGCCAAAGTTAGTATCTTCTTGATTAGGGTACTACGGGGGTACTATGATTTTAAAGAAACAGGAAGGGAAGATGGCATCTTGTCATCTATTTCCTTATATCTCTCTCCTTCTGCTGCTTCTTAGGCATTAACAATCTCTTCCTACAACTTTAAAAAAGTCATCAATATGGCATTTTGGGGTTCTGGGATCTTGATTTCATCCGCAGAACTACCAAATTGCTTGACCTGTGGTGGCACAATGGTTAGAATGCAGTTCTGCAGGCTATTTCTGCTGGCTGCCGGCTGTCTGCAGTTCGATTCTCACTGGCTCAAGAGTGTCTTACATTAGAATACCTAATTAGGAGCAAAATAGAATGTATGAAGATGGAATACATTTTACTAACTACATATTGCAAGTTCCTTATGTTAACAAAATGAGTGACAGTACTTCTTTGGGGATAATAAATCTTTTCACAAGCAGCAGGCATGGCATATGGTTTGAAATCTGCAGGAGGATTGAATTATTCTACAAAGGACCTGGTTTAGGAATGGTCTCACTGGAAGCAGGTCAAGCTTTATGACTGCCTAAATGAGAATAAAGCAGAAAAGTTAAATTTATCTTATTGTACTGTAGATTAGGATAGAATCATATATTAGTTTACAGCTCCTCAGTAACTCTATACACCAGTCTGCTAAGAGCTTTGGAAGTCTATTTCCCCAAAGTGCAATGAGAGAGTAGAGATATATTTTCAAGAAATAAGCAGAAGGGAGAAAGACTGGAGGGCTATGTCACAATGCTGAGAAATCTAACAAGCACATGCATTTTAAAGAACTAGAAGATGCAGGGACAATAGGAACTGACATACAATACTTCGACTTAGAAGAACACTTTGATAAATCTCATCTAAAGCAAATCTTAGAATGTAGCATGGAAAAGATTGTAGTCCAAGTAATAACAACTTGGCTACAGAGGGCTATACAGGAAGCAAATTATCTAGATACTTTTCAGACAAAATTTAGAATTAAATTAATTTAGAATTAAATGAGGGATAGAAACACTATTGGTCAGTCTGATGAACTATATCAGAACCCTGAATGTGGAATGTGATGCTTTCTAACCTGTTAGGGGCCATCTCAGTGGCCTTTGATACCATCGATCCAGTATTTGACAACTTATGGGGACTGGAAGAAGTTGGAAGAAATTTGGTCAAGTTATTTCTCAGGATTCCTTAGAGTTTATCACCTCTAAGTTGATTTTGCCTGTTCTGTGCATGCATCCAGATACAGGAGGCTTAAAGTATTGTCATTATGAGAATTTGGGAGATGATATAGGCTTTGGAAAACTTCAGACTCTGAGATTCATCTCACACCATCCTACGATAGATTTTTCAAATTGATAAGAATTGTTTTATTTGAAGAACATTTATGTCAGGTGCAAACAAACAAACCACATGTGGAGTTCAAGCTAACTACATTATTATGTTCCTGTGATACAGGAATCTCTCCAGACAGGCAACCTTCTCTTGGGAACCTATAGATAAAACTCCAAGGAATCTAGGGGAGGTTAGTCCAGCCTTTTGCAGTTGTGCAGTGACTTCAGGCTAACTCCACACTTGATCCTTCCTCCCTGCCAGGTTGAGTGTGTCCCAATAATATAATTTAAAGGTTGCGTAAGTATAATTTTTATTTTATTTATTTTATTATTTGTTTTTTATTTTATTTTATTATTTGTACTATTTTATGTAAACTGCCACGATTGACCTAAGTGGAATAAAAGTGCTGCAGTAAATACATAAAATACTTATAAAAGGAAAAACCACATCTTTGGCTTAAAAAAGAACTTGGTGTCAAGGATGAACTATATACTTCTGGAATAATTATTATTCTAGCCTTAGAATAAAAAATATGTCTAAATATATGATGCCAGACACAATCATTAGTGAGAACTGAACAGTTTATTCATGAAACAAAGAGAAAATAGATTCAGCATCAAAATAGCAAATGATTGCTGAATAAATCAATAGTCTCAAAGTCTTTAATAATTTATTTCTCTTGGTACTCAGAAAAATTCCTTTACAGAAATCTTCTATATGGATACAGACTGTTTAGCCACAAAAATCTATAGGTGTGGGATGAAACAAAAATAATAACTGCCAAATCTTATGAGTTGACTACTCTGAGAAGCAATGAACTCTGTTGTAATCGTAGACGCCTACAATCTCAACAGCAGATAGACTAGACTAGAGCATGATATATAACAGGAATGGAAAAAATAAGACTGTAGTTAAAAAAAATGAAAAAGTTCAAAAATATTACAACATAAAACAGACAATTAAACATGTTCCGTTCCAGACAACCTTTAAAATAACCAACAACTTTCATATATTTAATCCTAGGTAGATGTGATTTCATCAAGATCCTAATGATTTGTGACCTTATATTATAAGAGATTATAAAATATTCTGCTTGTAAATTTTTACCAGAAACAAGTGTTTCATTTTCTACAAACCTATTTTCAACAAGGAGAATGATATGTCATAATTAATAACCAAAGTTATAATAGATCTAATTGCACAGATTCTTGATTAGAAGGAAGTAGTCTTAGAATAGCATGTCTTACTCTAAGACATTTACCCGAAGGAAGCTAGGAAGAACAAGAACACAATCAAATGCTTTATTACTATTAGCTAAAGACTACACATGCCTATGTAGAGAAACAGAAAGCAACTCATCAGTAAAATAAGTCCAAAATCAGAAAGAAATTCCCAAGCACCATGTGAGTAAGATGGGTAAGAAGTTCTTTTTAAAAGAAAGGACTGTGCATTTCAACACAGTATTATTTCTGAAAAGCTAAACATATAAGAGGTTTATTAATATAACTGTCAAAAGGAAGCAAAGTAAAAGGAAATAGACCTATGCTTTTCTAAATTTTACAGCAATATTTATTTTATTTATTAAATTTATTTGCTGCTCATCTTGCCACGAGGAGATTTTGGGCAGGCAGTTAAGGCAATAACTATAAACAAAAAGTTCAAAAAATGTTTATTGTTTGGAAACACAATCCTAAATCAAAATACCTGGTATTGGTGGTGAAATAGAACATTTAAATAGCAATATTTACCAATGAAACTCAAAAACATAGGAGCAAATTTTAACTGATGTTTTTCTAGAATTTATGTAGTTAAAGGCAACAAAATGCAGTTTAATGCTAAAAGTATATTGGGTGACTTCAGAACAATGAGAGTGGGATTGAGGACAGGAATAAGAACAAGAAATATAAAACTTCATATTATATATTTCATTTAGTAAGGAGTTCCATTCAGCAAACTAAATGTATAAATAGAAATTTAGCAAAAGGATATATTTTAACACAACCAAATCATTATCATGAATTCTTTTATTGAAAAAATATATTAATTAAAAATTAATTAAAAATATATTAATCTATTAATTAAAACAAATTAACTTCTTAAGACTGAGACAGGTATTTTATAGCACAAAGTCATCTGTAACCTTAAAAAAACCCAATTATTCTTTTTTTCCATTCTTCCAAGAAAGGTATCATTGTTTCAAAAGAAAGCACACTTCCACCCAGGAACTCCCTGGGTAGTTGATCTACAATTGGATGGAAGTTAAAAATTAATTACTCTCCCAACATATTGATTACATGGCTATAAACATAAAAGCTGGAGCCCAGAACAATGTACGCTGACCCTCTGTTGAAACAGCATGCTTGTTTTCAAAGGGAAACCAATTAAGGTTTCAAAACCAGTTTATGGAGAATTGAAGCTGAAGTAAAATCAACAGTGCCATCTAGAGGATATCTTAAAATATCCTCTAGATATCTAAAGGATATCTTTACCTTATAGATCAACTCCACACATTCCATTCAGTTTTTTCACACAGTTGATATTTATTTTGCAAATATATCTAATAGCAAAAGATTTAGACAATGGGCATGCCTGATTAGAATTAGATTTTAAATCTGGTTATATTAATAGCACTTTTAAAAAATGTCAGTGAAGTCCATAAACCTAATGCAAAAATAAAAGAGGGACTCTAGATATGTATATCTGGCCTGTCCCCAAAGATATCCAGTATTTAAGATTATTTTTGCAGCAGCAGGTTCCGATCCTATGCTTGCTATGAACAACTAGTTTTTGTTTTTAATTGCCATGAAAGTAGACAGGCAAATGAATTTTATTTTTAACTCATCAGATCAGGCATATAAATATTCCAGCAATTATTACCAGTTTAAATCAGAAGGCAAGCAAATAAAGCTATTCCAATTCTTCTAGATAAAGAAAACAGAAGACACAATAGGTATAATAAATGTTGTCCTATGTTGTTAATTCTCTTACTTTTTTCCTGCTTTGATATGAATCCCTTAGCCCTTCCCAATGAATATCGAAAGCACTTAACAGATACAGATTTCAACAATATCCTAACAATAAAAATTGAGTAGAGACCAATTCAACTTAGAGCACATAATAATCCTTAATGACTTCCCACATGCATAAGTTTCCAAAAGAAATGCCAATAAACTTCTTCCCAGGTCTCACTCAGGATCATTAAACTTCTCCAGTTCTGCAAACTTCATTTCTAAAAGAAAGTGGGGTACATTTGCCTCTAAAGTATTGCCCTATTTAAAGTTACTGCATAAACTGCAATTTATCACCTACATCTTGGTGAATGGAGTTACATCCTCAGGCTCAGATATACCAAGCAAAGTTAGAGAGACCACTGTATTGATCAATTAACTTGCTCTCTCCAATCTTGCCTTAGATCTCTCCTGGCAACACACAATTGTTACATACTTATAAGTCACCTTGATTTGTAGTTTCCCAGAATACTTAAAAGACTTTTCCTTCATTCCCAACAGAGTGCTTTCAGTGGTGGGTTTCAAATTTTTTTACTACTGATTCTGTGGGTGTGGCTTGGTGGGTGTGGCTTGGCTTGGTGGGCATGGCTTGGTGGGCGTGGCAGGGGAAGGATACTGTAAAATGTCCATTCCCATCCTAATCCAGGGGAAGGTTCCTGCAAAATCCCCATTTCCTCCTGATCAGCTGGGACTTGGGAAGCAGAGAATAGATGGGGTGGGGCCAGTCAGAATTTTTACCTTCAGTTCTCCAAACTACTCAAAATTTCCGCTACTGGTTCTCCAAAACTGGTCAGAACCTGCTGAATCCCACCTCTGAGTGCTTTGTATGCCTGGCAGAAACAGCCATTCCTGTTTTGGCATCTTGGAAGGCCTGTTGATTTGTGGTCCAAATAATGGACCACATGGGGCTACCCTTGAAAAGTGTTCGGAGACTACAGTTGGTCCAGAATGCAGCCGCGCGAGCTGTCGTGGGTGCACCTAGGTACACCCACATTACACCAATTCTCCACGAGCTGCACTGGCTCCCTATTGGTCTCCGGTCACAAGTCAAGATGTTGGTTATTACCTTTAAAACCTTACATGGCTCAGGGCCAGGTTATCTTTGAGACCGCCTTCTGCCGCATAGTTCCCAGCGACTGGTAAGATCGCACAGAGTTAGTCTCCTCCAGGTCCCGTCAGCTAAACAATGTCGGCTGGTGGCCCCATAGGGGAGGGCCTTCTCTGTGGCTGCCCCAGCTCTCTGGAACCAGTTACCTCCTGAGGTCCGGACCATCCCCACCCTATTGGTCTTCCGAAAAGCGGTGAAGACCTGGCTTTTCCGGCAGGCCTGGGGCCATTGATCTCGCTCTTGTGATCTGATGAGATCCAGCCATGAATGGTGTGAATGAGTTTTTAATGTTTTTAATGTTTTTTAATTTTTCAGTGTCTTTTTATATTGATTTTTTTAAATGTATTGTGAGCCGCCCTGAGTCTTCAGAGAGGGGTGGCATATAAATTTAATTAATTAAATTAAATTAAATATGAATGAACACAGAGATATGCTTGAAGTCATCAAGCTCCCTAGCACACTCTGGCAAAAAAATAATAATAGCAGAACTGGCAATACTAAGGTCTTTCATTTAACAATTAATATCCCTTAATAGGGGAAAAGCAGATTTATTACCAATTTCAACAGGAGTCTTAGGTTGCTAAGCCATAAAAAGCAGAGTAGTGGATGTTGTAAGAAAAAGAATTAAACTGTTGGATGGTAATATTAATGGTACCAATGGTTTGATTGCTGCCTAATTATAACCCTCTGTTTAAACAAGAAGGACACTCCTAGACAGACATTCCTAAACAGGAAAAAGTTATTTGAGTCATGTCTATGGATGGAATTGAAAGAATGACCCTCAGGAAGTTATAGCATCCTAAACTGTAGCCTTCCCCACTGGCTATTCTAGTTTAAGCTTCTTAGTTATTTCAGCATCATATAAAAAGCAAGATTTCAGAATACATATCGTAAACCCCTTCAATCATGGGTACTTTTCTATCAGTACTATCGATTAAGATGCAACTTAACCATAGAAGAGAATAGAATAACAGAGGTGGAAGGAACCTTGGCAGTCTTCTAGTCCAACCCCCTGCTTAGGCAGGAAACCTTATACCACTTCAGACAAATGGTTATCCAACATCTTCTTAAAAATTCCCAGTGTTGGAGCATTCACAACTTCTGGAGGCAAGTTGTTCCACTGATTAATTGTTCTGTCAGGAAATTTCTCCTTAGTTCTAAATTGCTTGTCTCCTTGATAATTTTCCACCCATTGCTTCTTGTCCTACCCTCAGGTGCTTTGGAGAAAAGTTTGACTCCCTCTTCTTTGTGGCAACCCCTGAGATATTGGAACACTGCTATCATGTTTCTCCTAGTCCTTCTTTCATTAAGCTAGCCATGCCCAGTTCCTGCAACCATTCTTCCTATGTTTTAGTGTCTAGTCCCCTAATTATCTTTGTTGCTCTTCTCTGCACTCTTTCTAGAGTTTCAACATCTTTTTTACATTGTGGTGACCAAAACTGAATGTAGTATTCCAAGTGTGGCCTCACCAAGGCATTATAAAGTGGTATTAACACTTCACATGATCCAGTGGTGGGTTGCCCCCAGTTCGCACCAGTTCTATAGAACCAGTAGTAAAACTGGCAGGACGCTCCGCCCACCCACCCCTGACGTCATCAGAATGCTTCTGCGCATGTGTGGCCCCATTGCAAACCAGTAGTAAAGGTAAGTAGAACCCACCCCTGATGTGATCTTGATTCTATCTCTGTGTTTATGCTGCCTAGAACTGTGTTGACTTTTTGGCAGCTGCTGCACACTGCTGTCTCATATTTAAATGGTTGTCCACTAGGACTCCAAGATCCCTCTCACAGTTACTACTATTGAGCAAGGTACCATGATGCACCATGATGTATTTTAGCTCATTTTTAAGATAATCTATCAGAACATTTCTCCTGGTAGACACATTCTCTTTTCTGAACCCAACTCTCTCTTATGAACTCAACCTGCTTTTTTTGGCCAAGTCCTCATTTTCTCTATTGTTGAAGAAAAATCCAGTCCAGTTCCAAGCTGGGAGAAAGGCAATAGAAATAAAATGGAGGCTGATTGGAAAGGAGGACTCTGTTTATTGATGAGCAAGCAGAACCAAGAACAGCATGTCTGGGACAGCTGATAAAATTGGTTTGATGAGTACACTGATTTTTATAGGGATCTGAGATGCTGCAGGGGCTTGTGTGATGTAGTGAGCCTTGTGCCTTTTGCTATTCTAATGGTGGTGGGTTAATCCTATTATGTCCTAAAAGTCCTGTCCTGTCCTTCTTAATCTCATCAGATGGAGTTGAAGCTGTTTTTGTTTGTAAATAGATTGGCCCAGTTTTTCTTAATAGGCATAAAATATCCATCTCTATAGACTTCAGGCATCTGTTGGAGGCTGTTTCACTATGCAGGAAGACTGGGGGTGCTTTCTGCCTTTAAGAACATGTTTCTCCATTTCTCCTTTGGGGAAATATAATATTCTGTCTCTTTTAATATTCCCCAAATATTATTATTGGGGGAGGGGCTTCCAACAGTATCTTAATATTTGTACATGTGATTACTACCCATTCAAAATGCAATCATTGTTTTAAATCCATTGACATAGGTGCTTTTATTACAACCTCATTAATAGAAACATATTTTTATTTAACAACTCCTATGAACTCACTAGACTTGTTATACAAAGTATCCACAAGCATTACTTATATGAGACAATTGGCGTTGTTGAAACAATGAAAAACAAAGCTTGAAGAGAGGGTGGACTCTCGTGTTGTTAGCAGTTGGTAAACAGAGACTGGGTTCCGGTCGGGGTTGCTAGGCTGGTAGGAGACACCTCCCTGCATGTATGGCACCGCGTGTCTTCAGGGTCGAGAGGCTTATCAGGTAGCCTGCTAAACGTTTACAAAAAGAACAGATTGAGATTGTAATTTGAAAACTCCCCCCGATTAAGAAATTAAGCATAAAACTCGAAGGCTGAACCTCGTAATCCTAAAGAGAGAGAGAGAGAGAGACCACTAAAATGAAAACCCCCGTACGACAAATGACAGCCTCAACCCCGGAAGACCGTTTGCGCATGCTCTTCCTCTGCAGCTCCCCTCGTTTGCTCGCTCCCCTGACGCTGCGCGCTTGGGCCTCGCGCTCCCTCCCCACCTCCGCCTCGAGGCCGCGCCCCGAGTCCGAGCCCCGCCTTTCCTGTTTGACTGAGGGGCGGAGACGGTGGCTGGGCCTTGGCGGCTGCTGCTCCGGCTGCTGCTCCTCTTCCGTCTCCAGTTAACGATTTGCGAGTCTCCGGGGCTTCTTCTTTTTCTTTTTTTTCCTCGTGGGCTGACCGGAGAAGAGCTAAGATGGCGGATCAGGAGGACCAGCTCTCCGATGAGGAGAAGGTAAAGAAGGCCCTCGCCGCAGGAAGAGAAGGGTCGCGTTGGGGCAGAGGGGGGGAGGAGGAGGAGGAGGAAGCGGTGGCGGTTTCTTCTCCCCCTCCCGGGGACAAGGAAGGAAGAAAATTAAGCAAGCGGATGTGGAGCAGGCTCGAGCCGTCAGCCCGACTCTGCCAGCCTGGTTTCCTTCTGCCCGAGGCCTGCTTTACTCGCCGCCCTCTCCACTCCTTGTACGGTCCGATGGCTGAAAATAGGCTGCAGGCTCCGGGCTGGGGCTGAAGCAGCAAAGCGGGCGCGCCGGATCCGATGTCTCCACCCCGCCTTCCTCGCCTCTCCCTTTCCTCTTTTAATCCGGAGGAAACCCGGCGGATGGAAAGGGGCTCCTCCTGGTCAAGCCCCTCTCTCCTCCGTCGGCCTCTGGAGCTGGTCCCTCCACCTCTCTTGTCTCTGGAACGGCTCAGGGCAATTTCCTGGTGGATGGCATAGCCCACTTGATTTAATGGTGGCCCATAGCCTATTCACGTGGCATGAAGTGATTTCCAAAAGGTGGCTCGGGGGGGACACTTGTTCTTTACGCCCCTGACTTCTCTGACCTCTAGTCCTTGACTCGGAACATTATTTTGAGGGATTATTTTGCAGATCTGATTATATGTTCTAATGTTTTGCTTGGAAGGGGCTCCCATGCTGCTTCTATTTTGGGTTTTCCAGTGACAGTTTGTTAATCTGGTGCTGAGGGTAGTTCTGACTGGTTAAAGGGTAATTTCTTCCTGATCACTTCTTCCTAGGAATCTTAAAGTTTGCATGCCTTTGCTCAGATCCATCCTAGAAATGCCTCACTTAGTGTTTCGATTCACACAGCAAAGAATGTGGCCTGCCTGCATTTGCTTTTGATCTGTCAATCTATGTTATTATTTACAATGATGGTTTATATGTAGCATAATGTTAAAACCCAGTTAGTAATAAATCCTTGTTTGTTGCTAAGCATGTTTTTAAACCATCTCTCTGGCTCATTTTCTTGTGACACTGTATGTTTATAACATGCAGCTGTCACATTCCTACATTACTATTTATGTGTATGTGTAAATTATTTTAAGCTAGATTTTAAGATGTATGAGGTTCTTTTTTCCTGGTTTTATTCATTTAATAGCTTTTGAATAAGTATAAGTCAAATTATTTATGTATTCTTTTATATTTGTCCTTAAATTTGATATACTGGTATGAAAAGGAAGTCATTCCCTTTCAATTAACCAAACTAAGCTTAAGAACATCTTGCAAAATTTTGATTTGATTCTCCTATTATGCTAAGTGTCACTTCCTTAACCATGGTTTATAGAATCCACAATTGCGAAACTTAAAACATGTAGTTTAGATTCATGCAAGTTGGTAAGCCATAATATGGGAAAGTTATTTGATATGTTAATTGTTATTTGTTCAGTAAAACATAATTGCATGAGTCCGAACTACATATTTTAATTTTGGCAAGGGTAGATTTAATAAATGTGCTTAAAGAAATGACCAATTGGCCATAATAGGATCAGATCACAATTTTGCAAGATTGTCTTTAGCTTGATTTGGTTAATTGAAAGGAAATAACTTCCTTTTCATGCCACTATTATCTAATTATAACCCTACAGGAATAATTGAATTGATTTATATTTATTCAATAAAAAGCTTAGTTTAACCAAAGCTTAGTTGTATATTAACCTAACTGTGATCTAGAGGTTTTGTTTCCAGAAGGATAGCTATGTTAAGTGATTTCAGTAGGAACCATAGAGTCTTGAATTCACATTAATCTATATACTACTAAAACTTTCATTCCCATAGCCTTTAACTGGGAGAAACAGTGCATCACAGAGCAATAATTTTTGAGCCAAGATACCTCAAATAGATTAATTTACAGAATGTGTTTAAAATCTGGGATCCATAACTCTCTTGGAATTGAAATTTGGCAACTTTTATAAAACATTTTATGACATAAATAGATCATAAACAATTTATTCCATAATACAAAATGTCATAAAATATTTTCTGTGCTAATGTTTGACTGCTATCTAGTTCAACATGGGCTATTTTCAAGGTAGATATAGCTCTGTAGCCCATCTTTTCCAGTGAAGGCAGTAAATTAAAAGTTCTGTTGAAGACATTGAGGAATCTAATAAGGAAATATCTCTGAAATGACCCAGCCATGTCTAGTATACAACTAAAACTCTTGTCTCTATAACCTTTAACTGGATGAAACACAGAGCAACAATTTTTGTTCCAAGGTACCTTAAATGGACTAATATACAGAATATCTCCAAAATCCAGGACCTATGACTTTTGAGGAAATTAAATTGGGGAAGTTGTGGCTTTTTCAGCTGCTGGGCTGCTGCTGTGGCCCCATGAGCCTCATTTTCAACATTCCTGATAGTGATAGTTTGTCAGCCATTCTGGCAATCCTTCACTCCCTCCCTCATCCAATAGCAGCCACTTATCTGTCTTCTAGGAAGGGAAGGTTGAAAATCCTGTATCCTTATAGTCTACACTACCCTCCCCAACCCACGCTATTCCCGAGGTGTCTTCCTCAATCCATACAATACCTTTTGCAAACTTCTATGCATCCTCATCCACTTTGCAAGACTTCCTGACCCAAGCTAACTCCCTATGCTCCATCCCATCTGACCCAAACAGGATCTCCCCAGCACTCTTCCCAACTCACACTGCCCACCTGTATGTCTCTATTAAGCCTAAATATGTGTGACATAATTTGTGCACGGCCATGCACACTTCTCAACCTGCACACTTAGCTGCCTACTGGTCTTGGAATTGCAACTTCCTGTTGGTTTCCCAGTAACTTTCCTTGCAAGCTTCCACAAGCACAGTAAATGGAGAAATAGTAGGAATTTGAGAGAGGGAAGGAAGGATGGAGGAAAGAAGGAACAGTGCAGATGGAATAAAGGGAGAAGGAAAGAGAGGGAGAAATGTGGAAGGAAAAAAGGGACAGGGTAGAAGAAAGAGGGAAAGAAAGGGTAAAGGAGGAGAGGAAGGAACATTTCTGATGCTCCTTGCCAGCTTCAATATATATATATATCTGAAAGGCTAACCTAATGCAGGGGTCCCCAACCCCTGGGTTGCGGCCCACTAATGGGCCATCCCCTTTCGCAGCTCCACTCACAAGTGGCGGGTGCTTGCACATGCAACTCCACCCGCAAGAGCAGTGAGAGGGGCGGGCTTGTACAAATAGAGCTGTGCACACATGCTTGTCACACAGAACTATCCCCCCGCAATGGACAGCCAAGCAGCTGATCTAATGGATTAACTGTTGTCCACTGTTTAAAATATTGCCTTAAATTTATGTTTATTTAGGTTGAAATTCTTAATAACACAATAGATATTACACAGGCATTCTCTGAAAACTATGTTCTCGATGTACTCCCAAAAGCTCTCTGCTTTCTTCTAGAATACAAAAATCATAGAAATTGATGAATTAAGCAATAATTTCTTCATCATGAGGCAAATTAAACTTTGTAATAATTAGGTTATGAGGTTATGAATTTTAAATGTTATTGAGTATATAAATTGATATTTTAATTGAACATTGAATATTGATTTATTGTCTCTATCAAAAAATAAACAAATTCAGTTTTCATATAGAAATTTGAAATATCTTCCAGATGTCACCCTGATGGATAATGCAGCAATTTGGGAAGAAAAAAGAGGGGGAAAAACCACCTGTTTTCAAACATGCATGAACTTAATAGATATGTAGAGCCCAGGAAGACAATCTGTGTATAAACAGAATTTACACAAGGAATTTATATTTGCCTCACCTTTCTCCCACAGTTGGTAATATCATTGAAAAGAAGAGGAAGGGCACCTTTCTTCCAGTACTTTTAGGTTAGGCACCAGGTTATTGCACTGTGCACAATTCTATGCTTATTTTAAGTAAAGAGGAAATGCAAATGTATGAGGAAATAATTTAGGTAGGTTTCATGGGGAATATTAAGCAACTTTCAATTTTGAACAGGAACCCTACTTCCTCAAAACACACTACATTTTGTACTGTGCATATTCTGAATACAGATTTGCAAAAAATTGTAAATAAATCAGCAGGTACCTGAGTTGGACATTTGGATGACTAAGAAATAGTGTGCTAAAGAAAGATAGGAAAGTTGCACAAAATCTGGAACTCTTAACTGTTTTCATTGTAGAACATGTTGACAGAATATCTTTAAATAACATACTGAAAAAAATCTAAGGAACTGAGGTAGTAAGAAATTTCATAACTGAGTGTCTGTTGCAAAGAGCTGAAAGCAAAAGTAGGATTCCCCCTATTTCCCATCTAAAACCAAACATTCAGATCTTCATTTAGGCTTAATAGATCTTCCTCCCAAAACCTGGGGGAGGGGGACACACTCTGTATGAATGATCCTTACTTCAATTTCAGAAACATGTCAGATCTGTACCTTGAGGCTCCACAAATAGTTTTCATTTTAGATCTTGCTGATAAAAAACAATTAGAGACTCCAGATGTTAGTCCCAAGTATGCTTAACTCAAATGTAAAACCAATGAGATTTTTACAGTTAAGTAACATATTCTTAAATAACTAGAATATACTTAAAGATAACCAATACTTGATAGTAAATATTGTCAGAGGTTTTTCAGAAGAGAATTAGTTAAATGTAGGAAATGTTAGAAATTGTGATCATGTGATTGCAGGAATGTTGGAATGGCCACAATTTTATGAATAAAACTGGTCTGGACATCATGGAAGTTTCAATTCTTCAGGACTAATAGATCCCAGATTTTTTATGCATTCTTTCAGTTAGCAGTTTTTAGATATCTTGATTCAAAAATTGTGGTAGGCTAACTTGAGGGTAGAAACACAAGCGTTTTAGTAACATAGAGGTAGATATTGCAGTGAGGTGCTATTATCCTGGTTCTTCATCTCATTTATATGTGAGGGAGAAAGAGTCCACCCACTTCCCTGCAACATTCTTTAAGATGAAAAAAATTAGGAAAGAAACAAATGAAGCTGAATATGCAACCTAAGAAAAAAGGGAAAGATAACCTGCTTTATATTATAGTATATACTTATTAATAATCACTAGTTTATTAATAAATATACTACTATAATATGAATAGTACAAATATTTTAAATTATCACAAAATCTCTCAAAGTTATGTATATTTCTGTATTGCAAGAATTGTAAATACAAATCAAAGTAAGCATTGCTATTGCCTTATAAAGGCATGAACATGATATATGGGTTTGCTTTTAACTAAATTGATTTCCGTTGTGGTCATAAACATGAAGAGGTTAAGAAGAACGTGTCATTTCTTATCTCTTGTATGTCTTAAGTAAAAAACCTCTAATATTCTTGTTTAATACAAGAATATTTGTGTATATTTATTTGTATTGTAGATTACATTTGTAGTATTTTTTCAAAATTTTATTAAAGTTTATTATAGATACAAATACAAATATAAAAAAGTAAAAAAAAGGTAAAAAGTGCAAAGGCTAAAGAGAAAGAAAACACATAGTGACTTCCAGCTTTTTTCAGTGCAGTTACAAGAAAAATTATAAACTCAATCTTTTTACATTTCTAATTATTTCACACTATTTCATAATAACAGTCAATTTAGACAAAAATCTAAAATCAAAGTTTCATTTTTTTTCTGTTTCGAGAATTAAGTCCAGAAGTGGCTTCCAAGTGGAAAAAAACCTAGATAAATTTTTCTCTTTAATTTAGACAATCGATTTTGACATCTCCACCAGGTCCATCACCTTTAGCATCCATTCTTCCATTGTGGGAATTGATGTGTTTTTCTTTCTCTGTGCATACAAAATTTTCGCTGCAGTCAACATTTAAAATAACTTTCAAGCACTTTGTCTAGCAGACCTAAAAAGAAGACTTCTGGCTTTAATTTTATATTTATTTTAAGAATTTTCTGAATTAAAGTTTTGTCCCAGTATTTCTTTCCTTTTGACAAGAGATGATAAATAGTGCTGTCTTTACAATTACAAAAAAGCTTGATCTCTTGTTTAACAGTAATAAGTTTATTTGTCTTGTGTATTACCTTTGGTAGCATTAAAGAATTTAAAAGTTGTATTAAGAGTTATACATATTAGCAGTTTACTGAAAATATTGGAAAAATTAACCCGCATTACTGTATTGTTATTTTGTGTTCATTCATTTGACAAAGCATTTCATTACAAAGAAACAACTGCTTTAGATAGTATAATTAGGCAATTTATAATTATGAGTCATTAGTTTTAGAAGCAAAAGTAAGGCTCCCATCTTTAGTTCCAGTGCTAAGAAAAATCCCACCTTCGAAGTTAGTTAGTATTGTATTGGAAATATTGTTCTGAGATATTTCAGGCAGTTCATTCCTGAAAGATGATTATTTTCTTCACCTCTCAGAGTATTATGTCTAAATTGTGCTATGACTGCTGCAGGTTTTTTGCGTTTAATAACCAAACTTCTATAACAATTGTATAGTAGAATTAAGGTATACATACATTTTTTTCTTAAAAATAAATCTCTGTTTTTTTAATATACTTCAGGTTTTTTTAAAAAAAAACACTATTCTTGTTTCCTTTACAAATTAGGTTGAAAAATATAACATTTGTTTTAATTTCAGGTGCGCATAGCAGCAAAATTCATCATCCATGCTCCACCAGGAGAATTCAATGAGGTTTTTAACGGTGAGCATGTTATATGTTGATTTTCATTTCAGATAGCCTATATACAGTGCAGCATCTCTTTTTGAAATAGAAGAGTCCTATTTCAGATTTTAGTTACCTCAAATTTGAAGCATCTTGTTTGGAGTCCAAAGCTTCTGTTCCAAACTTCCTGGATGCTTGAAATACTCACTTTGAGCACAACTGTTTTAAAATCAAGATTTAGTAAATCTTAGTCTTAACAAAATTAATAATTTTTATATAGATACCTTAGTGTTTTAATATTATAGTATCTTGCAAGTAATGCAAGTAATACTTTTAAGTCATGGATTTCCCTATTACTGAAATAGATATACCATATTTTTCGCACTATAAGATGCTCTGAACCATAAGACACACCTAGCTTTTGGGGAGGAAAAGAAGGGGAAAAAAATCTGCCTCTGCCTCCCAGCAATTTGCCTCATTGCAACAAACAGCCTGGTCAGCTTCAGCACAGCCTGATTTTGCACAAGCAGCTGATTGGCGGTTGGATCAACCTCCCAGAATACTGCTGATCCACTCCGGGGATCACCACTGCCTCTGCGCACCCCATTTATGGCCCATTTCAGGTAGGGATTGCTGCTGCCGACAGCCACCGATCAGCAATAGGTGGTGGAACGGGCCAAAAACAGGGCACGTGGACGCTGAAAATGGGCACAGCAGTGATTCCTGCAGTCTGGAACAGCTAATCGGTGGTATTCCGGGAGGCTGATCCAACCGCCAATCAGCTGCTCATGCTAAATCAGGCTGTGCTGAAGCTGACCAGGTTGTTTGCTGTAAGGAGGCAAATTGCTGGGAGGCAGAGGCCAAAGGGTGGGGCTGGGCGGGTGAGCAGGGCTTTGGCAACATTTGCTCTATAAGACGCACAGACATTTCCACCCAGTTTTTTTGCGGGGAGGGTGTCTTATAGACCGAAAAATATGGTAATTCTTTGGCATAATTGATATCTTATGCCAAAATGAAGATTTGATTTTGTCAAGCATGAACCAGGACTTTGAATATGAAATAGTTTAAAATTAGAAACATTTGTACATATTTACTTTTGAGTTACATTTCAAAGTTTCTGTTTAACTGAAGGTAATGTATGTTTGATTGACTATTTTTAAAAATTTCTCTATTGCTGTTAGGTCTAAAAAGAACGTATATTGAATATAAGCTTAAAGTTATAAGATAAATTAGAAATATTCTATTTAAAATACAGTATAATTATGTCCTCCCCCATGTCATGTTCTTTGTTACAGTGGGGGACTTAAACTGTGGAATTGATAATTGGTTCAACTCTAATTAAGAGATCTGCATATCTCCCTCTTATGAAGCGCTTGAGGGGATTTGAGAAAATGATATAAAATTAGACTTTTTTTAAAAAAAATGACTTACAAAGTGATTAGCCATTATAGTTGCTGAAGAGGTGTTAACAAATAGAATAGACTTAGTATAATATCTAGAGACACCAACTGTCTTTAAATTGAAACTGGCAATAATCAAGCTATAAGCATTTAAAATGGTACCAGTCTTGAGAAAGACAATCTCAGAGTGATTCTGTTGCCTCAAATCCTGCACTTTCCTGACGGTTTTTACTCGTTATTTTGTCCCCATTTTCTTCTTCCTGTGAAACTATGAATTAAAGAAGCATTGTTATTGGTGTTATCTTGTAGTCTTTGAAGTTTTGGTAGTGCTTTTAGTGATCAATTGCTATATATGAAAGGAAAGCATCTTTTGTAATGAAGTAACACCAATTTACATGAAGAACCATTGAAGTGAGATCTGATGGCAGGTGACAATTAGGGAATATTTTAGAGCTGGTAGAAGAAAGTAAGTTTCGGAAAGCCAGGATATTTTTTCCAGCCCCGTTACTGCAAATCCATGTTTTCTTTCCTGTAGTAAATACTAGAAATGAAATGTTTCAAGGTTGAAGTGCTTCAATCTTGGGACAATCTACTGTTTAAACCTTGAAATATTTTAGTTCTTTAGTTTTTAGCTGTATAATGAACATAATGCCATTATAAGCTACTGTGCGATACATTCTGTTTCTTCATATAAGTGCAGATTTTCACAGTGTATAATAAACATTGAACTCTATTATGTGCATATTGAAATGTAAGGAGAATTTTTGATTGAATTTCTAAATTTGAGCTGTTATATAAATGCTTTTTATATTTTTTCTATGTGTTTGTTTAAGCTTTTTAATACTATAACTATTATTATATTATATACAAATGTATTTATTTTCTGGGCAGAATTGTAAAGTTATGTCCAGTTAAATATAGAACAAATCCCCCAGAAAATTTAAATGCTATTTACTATGAAACTTCAAGAAGTATATTTCATCCTTATACATAGCTGGCATAAATATATAGCATTAAAAACCTTTAGTTTGATTGGCATGCATTTGAGATGGATATTTTTTATTTATTAGCATATATTTTTCTGACTGGGTTTATATCCACTATATTCACCATATACTAATGCTCAGTATTTTTCAGATGTTCGTTTGCTACTTAATAATGATAATCTTCTCAGGGAAGGCGCAGCACAGTAAGTATTAACCCCTTTATACAATACCTATCTTTCATAGCATGAAGAAAGGATGACATTATTGAAAATGTCTGTTGGGACAAATAGGTAGGCAAGGAAGAGAATAATATTGCCCTTTCAAAATTTTAGTTGCTGAATTAAAATAAATTTGGAATTAAACTTTTTAAAATAAATTACATTAAATTTTTAACTCTAGTTTGTTGAACAGTCCAGTCAATCTTGTGTGTGAGCAAAGTAGGGATGTGAAACTTTTGTCAGTTTCTTGTCAGTACAACTTTCTGCATCCAACCAAACCAGTGATTTTACAATCAGACAGATTATGCATCCCTGCTTGCACATCACTCTAAGTGCCTGTGTAAACCAATATATGACTCATTATACTCTGCTAAAAACAGCATAGTTCATTTACCATTCATGCAACATGTTAATCTAAAGACAAACAAGTCACGTCATGACTTATCTAGAGCAGCGGATCCCAACCCTTTAAGTGGGGAGAGGTTTTTCCATGGACCAGAGGGTGTGGTTTTGTGTGCTGCCTGCATTCCGTGGATGGGGCTTTGTGTGGCCCGGTTTCTGACCCCTAATCTAGAGGATATAGTGATTAGAAATAAATATCTGCACTTTGTACAGAAATAAATATTTGTTTTAGTACTTACTATACTATGTAGCAAAATTTTATCTGATGTCTCTTGTCTTTCTAGCGCATTTGCACAGTATAATTTGGACCAGTTTACTCCAGCTAAAATAGAAGGCTATGATGAACAGGTATCTTTGAAAATATTTAAGTTTGAAAATTATTATTATTTAACATCTGATGAGAATATGACAAAAGAGAAGTAAGCATATACACATAATGCACATAATTGTATACAAACATTCTAAGTGGGTATGGCAATGGTCTCGTAACTGGATGTCGAATTCAGATATCCAGGTGATCGTCTCTGGGGTTGCTTCATGCAGATCATCTAGGGAACCATAGAACGAATGTTGTAGACAACCTTGCACAATATGTTTAATTGTTTGTATATCAACATCACAATCGCCTCAAGAGGACTCTTTTATCCCCACTGATATAGGGCAGAGGGACTAATTCCAGTATCACACCTAATTCTATACAATTTTATCCAAACAGAGTGAGGCAGGTCAAAACCAGGTGGCTTGGTAGAGGTTAGGCCATAATAAGGTATCTTGGACCACTACTCTCTCCAGACATTAAACTGGGTAGATGTTAAGTGAATAGCTATTTTCCATCCTGGCCTAAGGGATATCAATCTTGTGATGGATTGTGCATAGTCCTAGTGAATAGGGGGGCCTTGTTATTCAGCAACCTTGACCATAGCCGAAGAAGAGCTTGTCTTCTAATGGGACGCAAATTAGCAATATGTTTTAATTAAGTGGTTTTTGATAATGCAGATTATAGATCACATTTTTGGTTAATTATGGAGTATTCAGAGGTGTCTGAACAATCCGGTCTGCAGCTGATTGAATAAATAAATGGTTTTGGTGCTGCAACATTAACTACACAATGTTTGTTTTATAGTCCATTCTAATCTGATTTTATTAATCACCATTATTTTTCTCCAAATATTGCAACAGAGAGAATCATAGTTACAGAACTGCAAAAAGTTGTATCTGCAGAGGGTTGTATCATTTAAATGGAGAGAAACTGAAAGGAAGAAAAGTTATCAGAATGTTAGCCAATCATATAATTGATTTAATCATCTATTACTTTTAGTGGAAGAGCTCTATGAAAATAAATACTAATTGATATTATGAGTTATTTTAATTTTCTATTCAAACTACATATTCTTTATATGTGATGGATATTGCACTTAAAATTGTTAATGTACACTATGATATCAGATGTGTATAAACAGTACTGTTTATATTAATTAAAAGAAGTAGAAATACTAATTTAGAAATGCCCCTTTTATAATTTTTTTGTAGGTATTAATAACAGAGCATGGTGATTTGGGCAATGGGAAATTTTTTGATCCAAAAAACAAGATTGCTTTTAAATTTGATCATTTACGAAAGGAGGCTACAGATCCAAAGCCTCACGATGTTGAAAATGCAATTGAGTCATGGCGAAACTCCATAGAAACAGCAATGAGAGCATATGTGAAGGAACACTATCCAAATGGTGTCTGCACAGTAAGTATCACAATCTGGAAAATGCTTGGATTAAAACTATTATTTAGGTTGCATAATTTAAATTTTTATTTCTGCTTTAATTCATGGGAAATCATGGATATTGCACAAATATTCAGCCACAGCTATAATACAGTCATCGTGTTATGAAATGGCTGAAACTAGATATGGCAACTAGGAATTTTGATAACCAACAGAGTTATCAATATTAAAGGAAGAAAACCATTAGCAAGGCATTCTTTTTTAACATAGTGCTCATTTACAGTATACACTGGGATGTTCTGTTTAGTATGATTATAGAGATGAATGAAATGGAAATGTTTTTGCACGTTGCTGCTCATAATTGGCCAAACCATTCTTGGGTGGGTTGTGCTGCAGTCAAACCAAAAATGAACATTTTTATTGTTCCAAGTTTTACTTGAGACCCAGTTCACAAGAATGTCAAAATATAAGTACAGAATGATTGGTGTACTTGCTCTCCTTTTGTGTCTTCCTCTGTATGGCCTGTGTGCCAACCTGTCCACTGATTACATACATATCAGCCACCCTATCCATGCCCTTGCCAGTAAATTTATATGTAGATTTCGATTTAGAGTTCAATTGAGTTCAGAATTTCTGCTTCTAAGCAAGACAGTTATGTCCCATTACTTTTTTTGCCACAGTTGTTAAACAAATCACTGTAGTTCTTAAGTGAATTATTTGGTTGTTAAGTGAATCTGGCTTCACCCATTGATTTTTCTTGTTGGAAGCCAGCTGGGAAGGTTACAAATGGTGACCACATGACTCCGGGACTGTACAGCTGTCATAAATACATGCCAGTTGCCAAGCACCCAAATTTTGACAACAGAATGCTGCAACAGTCATAAGTCACTTTTCCAATGCTTTTGTAATGGTCGCTAAATGAATATTTGAAGTTGATGACTATCTGTACTTGTCTCCCTTTAACTACCATGTATCACCATATTTTATTCACTATCTTATCTCACTATGTAGAGAATATTTTATACATCCCTAATAGGTAAAAAATATACAAAGAATTCAACAGAATGAGGCTAAGAGCCTTCTGTTTCCACAACTATTCTGTTTCCACAGTGTTTGATTCCTGAGTAAGGCTGCATACAAAATATGAGCATATTAGTACTCTATGTAGTATAGCCTTTATTATCATTGTACATGATATATACACTGAAATTGGTTTCTACTAATAACTAGTATTTAAAGGTACATTGTGTTCACTAATAGAGATAATATGTAATCATAATCAATAGCAAGTAGCTGCATTTAGCCCTAATAGCAGGGGTGAAATCTAAAATTTGTTGCTACTGGTTCTGTGAGCGTGGCTTGGGGGGTGTAATGTGACTGGGTGGCGTGGCCATTTTTTTTTTACTTTTAAAACCATTTCTTACATGTAAAACCATGTAAAAAATGCTTTCAAAAGTCTCTGACGATCCCAGCTGAACCAGGAGCATTTCACCCCTGCCTAATAGTAACGATGATTTTCCCATATAATAATAGTTCATCTTAATGCCAACTCATAATCTAAAGTTATATTATTGCACTGTGTAATAGATGAATCCAGTGAGATGAATATAAGTGAACTTGTGAGATTCAGTTTAAGCCACAATCTGCCAAGAAGTTCATGGGAAAAGTGCTTTCTTTTGTTTTTCATTACAGAATAAGAAAAGAACTATTCTCATTTTATCAGAAGCAATATTTAGCTGCAAATTAAATGAAAATATATTTCCAAATTTATTTTCTATTTCCAAATTTGTTGTTTAGCATGTTAGGATTTATTAGCCAATATTCTTCTGGTTATTCAGTATTTTGATGGATCCATAAATGTACTGTATATTAGCAATATGTTTTTAATGAAAACTAATGTCAGTGTCTGAAGGTGGTTTTGTATGATTGCAGAGTAAAGAAATTATCTAAAGTTTGAAAATTAACATTTTTCCCCATTTGTGATTAAGGTATATGGAAAAACTATTGATGGACATCAAACAATTATTGTTTGCATTGAAAGTCATCAGTTTCAAGCAAAGAATTTTTGGTATGTATAAACTGCTTTATTTAGAAATCGATTTCAAAGAAAGTTTTATTGGCATTTTTATTTCAGTTTTATTTTAAAACATATGTTCATCTTCGGTAATATCAATTGTTATATATATTTCAGTTGTGACATACTAATCTCCCTTCTGCTGAGTCTACTAGAAGTATCTCACAAAACTTGCTGTAAAGATTCTTCAGTCCTCCAGAGCAATTTTAGGAGACTTGGCAGAGGCTTCAGTATTATAAATTGGTGCAAGATTTTGAGCTATATTGCATAAACACTTTTTGATATGAATAGGTTATGCCTAATATATGGGGGGGGCGGGGGTATTGAAATTTTATTACAAATATATGCGAACTTGTTTGTAAATAATTAAAGTTTTTACTACTTTTAATTTAAATACAGTGTAAAGAGTTGAACATTGGAAAAATCCTTTGAAGAGCTAAAGCAGAACTCCTTGAAATACATAATTTTTTTAAAAAGCATTTTGTAGCGATAATTTTCAAGACATAATTCTCTCTCTCTCCTCTCCCCCCACCTTCCCTCCCTCCCGTTTCCTTTATGGATTTGTTTTTTTTTTTAAGGAATGGTCGTTGGCGATCAGAATGGAAATTCACAATAACGCCTTCAACCACCCAGGTAGCAGGTATCTTAAAAATTCAGGTATGGCTACCCTAATTTTCCAAAATAAACTCAATAACCTAATAATATCCCATGCAAATCTCAAAAGATAATTTATGGATATTTTCAAAAATTATTTTGCATTTTTCTATTGGGACGATGTACAGGTAGTCCTCAACTTATGACCACAATTGAGCCCCAAATTTCTGTTGCTAAGTGAGACATTTGTTAAGTGAGTTTTGCCTGATTTTACGACCTTTCTTGCCTCAATTGTTAAGTGAATCACTGCAGTTAGTAACCTGATTGTTACGCAAATCTGGCTTCCCCATTGACATTGCTTGTCAGAAGGTCCCAAAAGGTGATCACATGACCCTGGGACACTGCAACTGTCAGAAATATGAACCAGTTGCCAAGCATCTGAATTTTGATCACATGATGCTGCAAAGGTAGTAACTGAAAAACAGTCACAAGTCAATTTTTTAGTGCCATTGTAACTTCGAATGATCACTAAATGAACTGTTGTAAGTCGAAGACTACCTATACAAAACAATTAAAAATATTATATACACCATACAGCAATGGTCCCCAACCTTTATGGCTTGGGGTGGGGGGACTTGTTTGTGCAAATTGACCTGCGCACAGGTGCAGGTGGTGGTACGCACCAGCCCACCAGTATCACATGTCTGTTCCGAACAGGCTACTTATGGGTAGTGCTTGACTTACTGTCATTCATTTAATGACCTTTGCTGAGAGTGCTGAAAAAAATGACTTAACATTTGTCCTTTTGACCATCACAAGCATCCTGTAATCAAAATTCAAGTGCTTGACATCTGGCATATATTTACAATAGTCCAGCATCCTGGGTCACATGATCACCATTTTGGGTCCTTTCCAAACGGCTTCCAATAGCAAAGTCAGTGGAAAGAGCTGGATTCACTTAACGAAACAAGGACATAAAATTGGATGTGACTCCTTTAATGACTGCATCACTTAATGATGGAAGTTATTAAATTCTACGGTAATTGTGGTTGTACATTGGGGATTGCCTACATTTTTTGCCAGTAAGTATATGTCTGTTTGGTCACTGATAGGTCTCTCTGAAAATTTCATTTTCCTGGGGAGAAGTTGGGAGTAAATAATTGGTGGAAAATGCATGCTATAAATAACTCGGTTTGTCAAGGAGATGGGCTGAGTCTTGCTTATTTGTTCAGCTGAACATATTTTTGATATCTCTTCTTACATACTCTGTCATCAAACAAAGTAAAAATACATAGCCAGTGTAGTACTGTATAATGAATAATGTTTACTGCAAAGAGACATTTCTTCAAGTCCATTCTCAGGGACAAAAGATCTTGCTGTGCAGTTTTGGGTCACTCTCTCTCTCTCTCTATCCAACTTACTTCACAGGGTTATTTTTTATGGAAAACTGAAAAGGGAGCAGTATATATACCACTTTAAGATCTCAAAGATATATATTAAATGATAAAAATAAGATTTGAACAATACAAGTAAATTTAAATCTACAAGTGGTAGGCAGTTATGTTTTATTAGATTTAAAAGTATTTGAATCTTTGACATTGAATCATATCTCAATCTGCTAAAAACTATTTCTTATTTTGGAAGGCAAAAAATATCACTGATATATGCTGCCGGTTTCTGTTTGTAATTATTGTACTGTGAACTTTCTATACATAGGTTCATTATTATGAAGATGGAAATGTTCAGCTAGTGAGTCATAAAGACATACAAGATTCTCTAACAGTGACTGTAAGTATCTTTTTCTGTGCATTGGTATAGGAACATTACATATATTTCTTATTGCATATTATAAAAGAAGTTGCCATTGTTTTCTTTATATTAGTGAAAAGTTAGCATGCTAATAAAAATGAACATCCAAATAGCAATAAGCAACCTGTCCCACCTTTAGGTAATATTCCTGATGTGTGTATGTGTGGCACATGATAACATGTGTCACAAGGTTATTACATTGTGTCTGATGTTGACATGTAAGTATGGAAATTACATTGTCACATACATGTAACTTTTTGTCATTGTGACTTGCAGAATTACATGTATGTTCCTTTTGAAGGGAACCTTCACATATAAGTAGAAAAAGTACTTAGATCTCTTTCTACAATTGACTTTGTAGAACTTTGTAATTAACAGAAGTAATACTTTGATCTACAAAGCTGAACAGATTTTATTTTTTGAATCATTTTGCTAAACTTTAACATAGACTATTAGTACTTAAAGCATTATTTGCAAGTAAAATTCATTGTCATGAACTATTTGAGACTTATTTTAATATAGAAGATTTTCAAATTCATATTCTATTTCATTTTGAAAGTATATTTTATTCAATAAAAGTATTTTTATAAACAGCTGCTGTTTCAGAAATAAACATAGAAACTATACCTGTAGATATCTGGCTCCTAGCTGCTGAAAATATGAAACAATTTAAACAGAAGAGGAATTGAAGCTTTTCATGTTAACTTTATATTTAGGCAAAACTAAGCAATAAAAATTACTTCCATCAATTAAATCATTTGACTGTAAATGAACAGTCTTTTATTTGCTCTAGACAGAAAGCTATAAGAAAAGGAGGAAGTTAGTGAAATCTATACCATCTGGAGCATTAATTTTAGGAGTCATAATTGCCTGTGTGTGTGCGTGTGTGTGTCTTCATGTAAGTGTTGATTCCTGATAACTGCTTGCACAATTCCCTGCTGTTTTCTTGGGAAGTTTTCCAAAGTGCTTTGACACTGCCTGCTTTCTAGAGCTGAAAGGAAGGTGACAGGTTCAAGGTCACCCAGCTCGTTTCGTGCCTAAGGTGGAACTAGAACTTACAATCTTCCAGTTTTTATCCTGTTACTTTATCCATTAAACTGAAATACATACATACTTACATACATACTGTGTTTTCCAGAAAATAAGACCCTGTCTTATATTTTTTTGAACCCTGAAATAAGCGCTTGGCCTTATTGCCATGCATTCAAAAGCCCGATTGGGCTTATTATCAGGGGATGTCTTATTTTGGGGGAAACGGGTATGCATGTATATGTACATGTACACACACATACACACATTGTGTGCACAATTATTAGGCAAGTTTATTTTGAAGGACTAATTTTATTTTTGAACAACTACAGTGCTTTTGGTCAATCCAAAATGTTAATAAACCTCAAACCTGAATATTTAAGAAAATAAAAGTGAGGTTTTGGCTTTCTTAGGAGAATATCTATCTATGCACAATTATTGGGCAACTATAAGCGTGCAGAATTATTATGCAACTAAATAAAAAATGAAAATTTGCCCATCTCACTTGTTTATTTGCATCTGTAAGTGAGAATAATAAACAAACAATTCAATGTACAAATAAACACTTCTGGCATTGCAAAAAAAAAAAATGACCAATATAGCCACCCTTCTTTTCAATAACAGTCATAAGTCTTTCATTCATGGAGTCTGTCACTTTCTTGGTCTGTTGATGATCATCTTTTTGTGCAGCAGCAACGACAGCCTCCCACACATTGTTCAGAGAGGTGTACTGTTTTCCTTCACCATGAATCTGCCATTTAAGAAGGGCCCATAAATTCTCAATAAAGTTTAGGTCAGGTGAGGAAGGGGGCCATGTAATTATTCTTTCATCTTTAAGGCCTTTACTGACTAGCCACGCAGTGGAGTACTTCGATGCATGCGATAGAGCATTGTCCTGCATAAAAATCATGGTCTTGAAAGATGCAGACTTTTTCCTGTACCATTATTTGAAGAAGTGTCTTCTAAAAACTGGCAGTAGGTTTGGGATTTTTTTTGCCAGTGTGTAGGATAGAGCATTTATTAGTTGAGATTTGGAGTTGCCAAATGCATAACCATTCTGACACATAGTCAAGGTCGCTTTATAGGGCAGCAGCAGCATCAGTAGTGTTAAATAATTTTACATTATCAATGAAGAGGACACAGCTTTTAATATGATCGCATAGGTCATTGATGTCAAGCAGAAAGAGTGTGGGTCCTAAAACGCTGCTTGGGGATACCGCGATTAACATGTGCGGGATTTGATTGGGCCCTCCCTATTTTGACTATTCGTTGCCTGTTGGACAGGAAGACCCTCTGCAAGGACGAGCTGAGGATTTTGCACAATATCTGCACGATAAAATCGCTCAGATTCGGGAAGGCTTGGACTCTTAACTGGGTTAATTCGGATGAAATGACAAGGGCAGATCTTGAGGACATTATCTAGGATGAATTTGATACTGTGACTCCTGAGGACGTGAGGTTACTGGGGAAGCTGAATGCGACCACATGTTTATTGGACTCGTGCCCTTCCTGGCTAGTGCTGGCTACCCGGGAGGTTACACATAATTGGCTCCTGAGAATTATTAACGCTTCTCTGAGCGAGGGATTCTTACCTCCCGCCTTGAAAGAGGCGGTGGTGAGACCCCTCCTTAAGCCCTCTCTGGATCCGGCTGTTTTAGCAAACTACCGTCCAGTCTCCAACCTTTGCTTTTTAGCAAAGGTTGTCGAAAGTGGTGGCACGACAGCTCCCACAGTACTTGGATGAAGCTATCTATCTAGACTCGTTCCAGTCTGGCTTCAGGCCTGGATACAGGACAGAAACAGCATTGGTCACGTTGATGATCTCTGGAGGGCTCGGGATAAGGGATGTTCCTCTATACTGCTCCTATTAGATCTCTCAGCGGCTTTTGATACCATTGATCATGGTATCATGCTGCACCGGTTGGAGGGGCTGGGAGTGGGAGGCACTGTATTACGGTGGTTCTCGTCCTACCTCTCTGACAGGTCGCAGTCAGTGTTGACAGATGGACAGAGATCGACCTTGAGGCCCCTTACTTGCAGGGTGCCACAGGGGTCGGTCCTCTCACCTCTCCTGTTCAACATTTATGTGAAGCCGTTGGGGGAGATCATCCGTGGTTTTGGGGTGCGATGACACTCAGCTGTACATCTCCACCCCAAACCACCCCAATGATGCCCTTGAAGTGATGTCCCAGTGCCTCGAGGCCGTACAGGTCTGGATGGGGAGAAACAGGCTTCGACTCAACCCTTCCAAGACTGAGTGGCTGGGGCTGCCGGCGTCCCGGTACAGCCAGTTAGTTCCATCACTAACTATTGGGGACGAGTCATTGACCCCCCAAAGAAAGCTCGCAATTTAGGCATCCTCCTGGATGCACGACTGTCTTTAGAAGATCATATAACAGCCGTGGCCAGAGGAGCTTTCTATCAGGTTCGCCTGATTCACCAATTGCGTCCCTTTCTAGACAGGGACTCCTAACGCACAGTCACTCAAGCTCTCATCATTTCCCGACTTGACTACTGCAATGCTCTCTACATGGGGCTCCCCTTGAAGTGCACCCGGAAGCTCCAACTTGTCCAGAATGCGGCCACGCGAGTAATTATAGGAGCAACATGGCGCTCACATGTAACACCTCTTCTACGCAAGCTACACTGGCTTCCGGTGGCCTTCCGAGTGCGCTTCAAGGTGTTGGTTCTTACCTTTAAAGTGCTCCATTGCTTAGGACCTGAGTACTTATGAGACCACCTACTGAAACTGATAACCTCCCACCAACCAATACGCTCTCACAGAGTAGGCCTACTCATAGTACCATCATTAAAACAATGTCGTCTAGTAGTTCCAAGGGAGAGAGCCTTCTCTGTGGGTGCACCTACTCTTTGGAACAAAATACTCCCTGGAATACGAATAATCCCAGATCTTCGCACTTTCTGACATGCCCTGAAGACCTTTCTGTTTCAACAAGCAGGGCTAGCATAAACACCTAAATTCTATGCCAAGGTCTTAGCAGATATACCAAGTTGACTCAATTTATTACTGTTTATAAATAAAAAATAAAAAATTATATGTATATGAAATCTTAATCTGTTCACCACCCTGAGTCTTTCAGGAGAAGGGCGGTATAGAAATTCAATCAATCAATCAATAAATAAATAAACATGGCTATCCACTTGTGCGGGGATCTGGAGATGCTGTAAGAACTTAGTTTCAACAGTAGTTTGTCGTGCATAACTGAATCAAAGTAAAGGCTTTACAGAAGTCTATGTAAATTGCATCTATTGCTTTATCCTGGTCAAGATGTGTGGTCCAAATGTTTCTACAGTGTAGGAGTTGCAGATTACAGGACAATTTTTCTAAAACCAAACTGCTTGTTAGATAGCAGGTTGTTTGTGTTTAAGTGGAGGGTGATGGATTGGTTTATAATTGATTCCATAACTTTACAGATGACGCAACATAGTGAAATTGGTCTGTAATTTTCTACTAGACTAGGGTCTCCCTTTTTAAAGATAGGTATAACCGTGGCTAATGACCATAGGTCGGGCAAGGAGCAGGTTCTGAAGGATACCTCATAGATTGTGCATAGAGGTTCAGCTAGGGCAGTGGCAAGCTTTTTCAAAAAGTAGGCACATAATCCATCAGGGCCAATAGATAGAGATGGCTTTAGGTTACATAGTGCCATTTCAACATTATCTACTGTAAAATCAATATGTAGTAAATCGCTACAATTTATCGTACGACCAAGAAAGGGGGGGGCAGCAGACATTGCTGTCGACAAACACTGAACTGAAGAACGTATTGAAGAGGTTGGCCTTAGCAGCTTCATCATTACAGTCTTCCCTGTTAAGCCCTTTTAGGGGTGGAATAGTTTTCGAGTCTTTAAGTTTGGCATTTATGAAATTATAGAAGGCTTGGAAGGAGTTTGAGTTTAACAACTCTTCCTCCTGTTTGCAATGGTGATTGGTACATTCCGCCTTTATCTGGCGGCATAAGGCTTTGTAGCGGTTTTTAAAGTTGGCTATGTAGCCAGTTTTGTTTTCTTGCCAGAAATTTTTTCTTGGATTGTAACTTTCTTACTGTTATGGGTAATTTGTGGGTTTTTTTGTTTGTTTGTTTTTTGGTTTAGGGGTTATTCTAGGTACGTATAAATTAATGACTCGATTGACTTTGAGCAAAAAAGTGTTTTAATGATCTTCTGCAGTTATACAACATTAGGTGTCAATCAAGAGATGCGAGGTTGGCATCTATGAGATCATAGTTGGCTTTTTTAAAGTTATAATTTGCAGTCCCATCATTATGACCCTCTTTGCAAGGACACAAATTGAGACAAAAATTAATCATGCTGTGATCACTGTTGGAAAAAGGTTCTTTAACTTGTAGGCCATAAATTGAGTTTAAGCTATTGCAGAAGATGAGATTAAGCAATTGTTGAGCCTAGTGTTGTTCGTTATCAACTGCTCTAGCCCCAGAGTCTTAACAGCATTGAACAGGGTTGTGTGTAAAGGTTCAGTTGTACATTCGTTTAGAGTCCAATTAATAAGCGGCAAATTGAGGTGCCCAAGAAAGATAAGGTGGTGCGGGCAGGAAGCTGCCCACGTTAGTAGTGTAGTTAGCTTGTTCGTGTGACCAATTGCACTTGGAAGCCAATTCAAGATTATAGCACAACTGTTATATGCCTGTGGTGAGTCTTAGCCACCAGTAGCCAAGCAACTGCATTTCATACCAGTTAGTTTGTTGAAAGCAGCGGTCCCCAACCATTGCAGCTTGGCGGCCTGGCTGGGAGGGAGGGAAACTGGGCTGCATGAGCAGTGGGCTGGCACGTGAGATTCATATAACAGTGGCCCCTGGAACTGCCAAAACTACTGCCATAAGTTGGTGCATTACCTTGTTGCTGGTTCCAATTACCATTGTTAAGTGGGGATAACCTGGAGTCTTTACCTATTGTGGTAAAGCTTGTTAATCTGAATGGGTAACAATATTATTTTGTGGCTTTTCTGCATCTCTTACATCATCCTCTAGATGTAATACTGATAAAAGTGTCACAATTTGAACAAAATATCTACTCTCTGCAACTTGTGTACTGTATTTGAAATGACATTTGATCTTAATATTGATAGTTATCTATTTATGGTAGCTTTAATTCAGAAACGTTTTCTTTTTTATAGAACGAAACCCAAACAGCAAAGGAATTTGTGAAGATCGTAGAGGCTGCAGAAAATGAATATCAGGTATCATGGTATTTTATAAGACTACTACATATAATCTCAACTATTGTTCTGAATCTTACTGGGAAACTTATCTTGTTCCTTTTATATTATATGTTCAAAATAAGATGAAAGGCTGTTAAATTCAAGATGATTGCAATACATAAAATAAAATTTACCAACCATATACTTAATGACAGAAAAATATAAAAATCAATGTGCAACCATTCAGGATGTGATCACAGAGAGATAACATTTGGCAGGTCACTTATTTGCAATAGTAGTGTGGAACACTATTTTATCAGTATGGTAACAGATGACATAGCAAATAAACCTATTTAGACCAAAGTCCAATCTTCTATAGCTTGCTTGATTCTCTTTTCTCCACTGTTATATGATCCAATTGATTTAATCTTGAGTTCTTAATTTTAACAGATGCTGGGAAAGGAATATATCATCTTGTAAAAGCATTCTTGACCTTACAAATTATAATAAATTATATTTATAATTATAAGATATAAACCGTACGTTTTTCCCAGTGAGTTAGAATATAGAGGTACTGTATTTAACTCTATTATTGTTAAAATATGCTAAGGTTTGATTTATATCATGTTTCTATTTAATCTTAGAATATCGATATGGAATAAATAAAGATATGGAAAAAAGTTTTGGAACATAATGATAAAGTATACAGTTGGAAATGTATTGCTTTATATCAGCAAATTGTGCATTGTTTAAGAAATGTTTTCTTTTTTGTTACAGACTGCTATCAGTGAAAATTATCAAACAATGTCGGACACTACTTTCAAGGCTTTGCGCCGACAACTGCCAGTTACTCGCACAAAGATTGACTGGAACAAGATACTGAGCTACAAGATTGGGAAAGAAATGCAGAATGCTTAAAATGAATGTGGCAAATATGAATAATTTCATTTTTCTGTACAAAATAAAGTTATTGCAAAGGTATTCAAAATTGTGATGTATCACCTTGGCCATTTGCCATTGAAATAACTATAAGTAGTTTGGTTAGAACACAAGGCTTAGGTAACTTACCCTTTTTATTTGTCCATTTGTTTCTCCTTTACAAAGTTATAAAAAAAATCAGTGTAGCTGAAATGTTGAGAGCTTCTGATATATTTAGATTTTTATAATGATATGCCTATAGTTTTCAGTTAAATTAAACAGTTTGGAAAAAATATTTTTGCATAAGATTATCCCATGTTGCTTGCTTTCATGCAAAAGGCAGCTTACCAAACACAATTCCTTTGAAAAGATTTGTTTCTGGAACAACATGGATTTTAACCATGTATATTGCAGAAAAATTCTACCCCTCCACTGTTTGAAAGCTGGAGAAAAGCATTTCTATATCCAATCCTATTCAGTTATTTAAATAGCTTGATGTTAACTTTTTTTTAAAAGCCAAGATCTAATTTTAAGAAGTTGAAATTAAACATTAGTGCTTATGTTCAAAATGCATTTAATGTTCCATTTGACAGCACCTCAGATGAGTTGGGATTTTATCAGTCATCAAGTTATTTTTATCATGCAGCCATAATTGTATTATAGCAAGGCATATTGTTATATATATGTAATCCTATACTCATTGTGTGTCTGTCAGTTTTTTCTTCAATTGAAATGTACTAAAAATCAGTGTGAATTAAACATGCAAATTTTCTATTTAGTTATGATTATCATTTCAAATATATATCTTGCAACAAGTTTAAGAACTTATTAAGTCCATAATAAAAATAATAATAAAATAATGAAGGCAGAGATAAGGAGGGAAATAGATGTGTGTGTGGGAGTTGCAATGGAGGAAGTCCCTTCTTCCAAAAATGACTTGGATGGAGGTGACAGTCATATGATGTTTTGTTTAATGACCAATCACTTAGCAACAGAGTTGCCAGTCTCAATTAGAATTGTTGTGGACTTTGTAAACTGATTCAAGCTCATAATGTTGCTGAAGGAGAAAATTAAAAGTTTCCATTTCATATTTACAATTATGGAAGTAAATTAATGAAATAAAGGAAAGGAGAAAATTTAATAAATCACAGTATAATGATGAGATAATGCAAGTGAAGATAATTGCTTCACTTACTATTATAATAATAATTTTGATTCTGCTATTTTTATTTGAACTATCAGAAGACTATCAGAAAATCAACTTTTTCTAGAGGCTGCCATTCTGCCACATATTTTTTTTCAGAAAATCAGTTCCTTTTTTCCAACTGTTTTTTATATTGCATGTAAGTCTTTTGGACTACTTACAAAGCAGAACAGAAAAGATACTGCAATAATAGGATTTGCTGGACCCTCTCTTCATGATCCAGGCACATTCCTGTATGAAACAGTTACAATGTATAGTTTTATTTCCATACCACATTAAGTACAAGGTGAAAATCTAGCAAGAGATTAGATTTAAATGTATGATTCCTATTAAGCTATATTTTCTAATTATTACATAACATCCCTCAAATGTTGATATATATTGTATAGTTTTGCAGATTTGGTAAAATAAAACTCAGAATAAAAATAGTTGGTAGAGGATGGCTTTTACATTAGGTTCAATAAATCTACTTATTAAGACTTAATTAGTTCTAGTTACATTTTTTGATGATACTATATCCACTCATACCAATACAGTTAATAGACCTCAAATTTAGATGGAAAATGTACAGATACGGTGAGAAATCTTAGTTCTTCAGTGTGGATGTCAGTTATATAAGGAGAGGAGGCCGGTACTCCATTATGAAAATCCTTAATTAAATAGTTCAGTGAAATCTCCGAAGCAAACTAAAAGCAGGAAGTTGTATTTGGAAAATTTTTAAGTGGTGCATGGTATTCTTTTTTGTACAATTCTATTTTACAGAACAATATTTCACATTTATCATTAGAATTGTAATAAATAATGAAATTTCCTAAAATAAAGATATAAATTATCCTATTGTATTATCCTTAAAATATTTTGTTAATATGTAAAATATTCAAGTTTCAAAAGTAGATGATGTTCAATATATCTATCCTGAGATAAAAAAGCAACATACGCAGAATGTCTGTCCAGTAAATTTATAATTTATTTGCCAAGTGGGCATAGAATGCTGCTTGTTTTTTCTGTTGTCTCCATAGGTGTTGTTGAAAAATCAGCAGGTGTTACATCATGGATAATGCCATTATCTTTCTCTTCTTAAAAAGATCCTTAGTAGGATTTAATTATTCTAAAAAGCATATTAATGCTTTAGCTACTATTTAATTACTATTGCCACTGCAATAGTGTGTAAATAGTAAATATCACACAATAAAGTAAATAGTTTATTGTGTGATAAAGTAAAAATGGTAATTCTTTTACCATACAATCATGCCTTAACCAAGTGTTTTCCTAGGTTACTACACAGAATATGGTGGTCATCAGCCTGATGACTAGAGTCTGAGTGTACTATGCCTATTCTGCAATAGTTTTACTAATTTCAATTAATTTTGGAGTCCCAAAACTAAACCTTTACAGTATATGGTCTTGACACATATACAACTTTATTTTTATATAAGCCTACCCATTAATAACATGTTTGGTGCATAGAATTGTAAAGAGACATGTACCACACTTTCTCCTATCATTTAGGGTACTTGCTATAGGCAATATTTTCCCTCTTACTTTAGAATTACTAGTCACATAAGGAAGGAATGTCTAACTGACCTTAGTTGATCTCAGAAAGACAAGTTGTATTTATTTAATACTTCGATAGGATACCTTCAAAAAATCTGAGGACTGGGAAGATGAAATATTCCAGAAGGTAATGTCATTTCTGTCCTGTTGATTAAAAAAAAAACCCTGCATGTATATGTAATTATCAGGAATTACTCAATTTGAGAGATGTATTAGCTAATATAAATTTAATGTGTTGTTGGTATCAAATGCTTGTTACCTCATTTATTACTTTATATTGTTAAGTTAGTAGTTTATATTTCATTTCATCCATTCGGCAGCATATATTCAACTTCTGCTACCTGCAATTAGTATTGCATACTAAAACAGTTGGTGGGCTTGATGGTTTTTCTTTTTCTTCCTCCAGATGCAGCTATAAACATCTCAAGAGGTTGGGGGAATATCACCTCTAGGGATCTCACAATTTCTCATGAGAATTCTGAAATGTTACATTTCTGCCTGACATCGGAGATTTTGATATCATTTAAAATCTTACATTTAAGGCAGAAATAGCAAATGCACTGAACCCTTGACATTAAGCAATCTTAGAAGACTATGCATAGATATTAAAAACTCGCAATAGCACTTAGACTTACATACCACTTCACAGTGCTTTACAGCCCTCTCTAAGCACTTTACAGAGTCACATATTGCCCCCAACAATCTGGATCCTCATTTTACTGACCTCGGAGGAATGGAAGGCTGAGTTCTGTGAGAATCAAACTCCAGACAGCTGGCAGTCAGCAGAAATAGTCCGCAGAACTGCATTTTAAGCATTGCACCACCATGGGTCAAGCAATTTGGTAGTTCTGCAGATGAAATCAAGATCCCAGAACCCCAAAATGTCATATTGATGCCTTTTTTAAAGTTGTAGGAAGAGATTGTTAATGCCTAAGAAAAGTACTAAAATCAGCAGAAAAAGGAGAGAGATACAAGGAAGTAGAGAACTCAGACAAGAAGATGCCATCTTTCCTTTAAAATCATAGTACGCTAATCAAGAAGATACTAACTTTGGCTTGAAACTAAATCTCTTAATTATTCTACTGTATCTGTTAGAAACTCAGAATTCTTTGCTATTATTAGGTGAGAGTCATATGTACTATACATAAAGTTGATTATTCTCTCTGTCCCTCACACGCACACGCACACACACACACACACACACACACACACCTGCAGATTTTCAGATTTCTTAATCCAAGAAATAATTAAGGTTTTAAAAGTAAAATCAGAGTCTGATTTAAATATTAAAATGCAAAAACAGACATTTTCAAGTAATACCTGGTCTCTTCTGTTCATAGTGCAGAAGCTATATAATTTTTGTACTGTGATAGAAGGTAAACATACTTGGCTTTGTAATAATTGATGTCAAAGGATTTTGAATTTATAGCTAGTCTCAAGCTGAGTATGACTGAGCAGTGATGGGGCAGCCAAAAAGGCAGATGTAATTTTAGTTTGCATTAGCAGAAATTGTTTCCAACTTGGAGAAAGCTGTAGTTTATAGATTCCCCCCTCAACTGCTGCATCCAGTTCTGGACACCAGATTTTAAAGATGCAGTTGGAAAGAACGAGTGATTAGGATTCTGGAAAATTAAATCTTGATAAACTAAGGAGATTTTTAGATATTTAGATTTGAGAAAAGATGATTGAGGGGGTATGTGATCAATCATATTGGACAAGATGTCAAATAGAAGAAAGCAAGAGCTATTCCATATCACATGAGAATGTGGAACAGAATGCAAATTTTGCCTGAACATTGGTTTTTAATGGTTAAGTTAAACTATGGAAGTGATTACTGAGAAAGTTGGTAGAATCCTTTTTAGTAGGTATATTCAAGCAAAGGCAGGGCATAACTATCAAGTCTGTTTTTAGTTTATGTGCCACCCAATGCTGAACAATTCTGAACATTGCACAAAAACATTAAAAATAGAAACTTTAATTTGGATCCTGTATTGAACACTGGACTTAGTGGTTTAAATAGACTTCATTCAACTTTTAGGTTTCTGGAAATGGGGTGAGTTTCTTTGTTGAGATGATTCCTTCATCAGCTTCTATGGGTCAAAAGCTATACAGGTCAGCGGTCACCAACTGGTGGTCCACGAGAAAATTTTAGTGGTCTGCAGAAGAATTATTTGCATTTTTTAATATTGCACTAAATCAGGGGTGCTCAAACTACGGGCCTAGGGCCAAATATGTGCAATAAACGTTTGTGTTGCTGCAGAGAATCTCCCCTTTTGGGATCTTTTTGTGTGGGTTGGAGGAAGGCAGAAATTCTGACTTAGGGTCTGCTTCAGCCTCCTGGTGCGAGGCTTTGGGCGAAGGCTGGAGGGAACTGCCGCTGGTTGCAAGAAGCCAGAGAGCCTTGTTCCAGTGGGACTGCATCATGGCCTGAAATTGGCTGACCGTCTCAGACCGCTGAGCCTCCAGGCACTGGTACCTGGCCCTGCACTCCTGCAAGTTTTCCCTCTGCTTGAAAAGCCTATGCTCATTGTCAGGGTGGCAATTAATCCCGTTCCCCTTTGGGTAATTGCACCTGATTAAAAAAAGGATCGTGGCCTTCCCCTGAAGTATACTTTATAAGCAAAATAAACCCGAGATATATTCTAATAGAACACATTTTATTGTAAAGAAATAAAAACATCTTACTGGCTAATTAGTTACATCTTGGCAGCGTTCCTGCTGGACCTCTTGGCAGCCGAACAAAGAAAGTTAGAAGGAGAGTGAAAGAATGTGGACATGCGCAGTAACTAAGAGATAAGAGTTCTGAGCACCATAAATCTTAGAGTTCAAGCACAGCTGGCAAATAAAAAAAATGCAGTGACAATCCCCTTCTTTGCCAGTTGAGCGGACATCAGATACATCATCAAATAAGGCACATCTTACGCAGATACTCGTGTTGAGCTGCTGGAAGCGGTTTGTTGAGCATATCAGCAATCTGATCATGTGTAGATACATACTGCAATTTAACAAAACCTTGTTTCTCTAATTGTTTTATGTTTTGATAACGGATGTCAATGTGTCTGGACCTAGAACCTGTGAAATATGATTCAGAAATATAAACCACCGATTCATTGTCTTCCATCACGGTGATTGGTCGAATCGGACGTGTCCAGATACCTGTGACCAAAGCATCAAACCAAGTTAGAGAATTACATGCATCTGAAACACAAGCATATTCAGCTTCAGTAGATGAACAAGAAACAAAATTCTGTTTACGCACTTGCCAGTAAACAGGACATCCATTTAAGAACATCATATAACCTGAAGTACTTTTACGTGATTTCTTATCACTCACCCAATCAGAATCTGCATAACAACATAATTCTGCATAATCAGTATGTGTTGGTTCTAACAATAACTCCATGTGTTTAGTGTGTTTTAGGTATTTCAATAATTTCTTAACGCATGTCCAATGAAACTGTTTTGCCTTACCTACGTGTCGTGGCAAGAGATTAACACTAAGTGCAATGTCGGGTCTGGTCCAACTACTAATGTACAACAATGACCCAATGACTGAACGATAAAGTGTTTGATCCTCGAACTCAGGACTTGGTTCATGTGTCAAGTTGTGAAAACCTGTTTGTATAGGTGTCTTTGTTGTGTTAGCATCCTTCATGTTGCAATGATGCAAAATTTGTTCAATTTTATCTTCTTGTGAAAGACTAAACCCTTTCTGTGCTTTGTCAATCTGAACACCTAAATAAGTGCTAACATGAACTAAAGATTTCAATGTGAAGTATCTCTGCAAAGCTTTGGCAAAACTTTCACTCATCTGCTTATTTGGACCAATATAAACAATATCATCAACATAAACAAGAACTATTTCTTTTTTTTTATACAACTTTATTAAATTTTCAAACATTCATTAAAAACAATTAAAACCATAATAAAATATTCATATACATAGAACATGTCTTATATTTAACTATTCATTTCTATTCTATTCTATTACCTTTCTAAATATATTTTTCTTTTCTATACCTTATATATTCTAACCTAATCCCATGTTCATCTATCTGGCGGTGAAGTCATTGTCATTTCTAGATTTAGAGCTCACTGTTAAAGAAGAAGAAAGAAAAAAAAGAAAGAATTAGGTTTCAATGCCCATCGGAATTATACTAAATATTTCCTTATCCACTTTCTTTTCGCTTAGTCCAATTATACCACTTGTCCCATACCTTGAAATATTTTGAGCTTTCCTTATCTTTTAATTTCAATGTTAATTGATCTGATTCCGCACATGCATATATTTTTTGTATTATCTGTTGGTCAGTTGGCATGTAATCTGTCTTCCAGACTTGAGCGATTGCTATTCTGGCCGCCGTAATTATATGATGTATCAAATATATCGTTTTCTTTCTAACATTTGGTTTATACATTCCTAGTAAGAAAATCTCTGGGTCTAATTCTAATTCTTCTCCTGTAATTTGTGATATCCAAATTTTAATTTTTCCCCAGTATGCCTTGATTTTGGGGCATAACCACCATACATGATAAAAGGTTCCTCAGGCCTGCTTACATTTCCAACATTTCGGATCCAAATTGGGGTACATTTGTGCTAGCCTTGAGGGGGCAAGGTGCCACCTATACCACATTTTATATTGATTTTCCTTGTATGTTACTGATTTCATTATTTTAATGTTATTTTCCCAAATTCTTTCCCACTCTTCTAGTTGGATATTTTTACCTATGTTTCTAGTCCAGGCAATCATTTGTCCTTTGATTATATTCTCACTTAGGTCAATTTCTAATAAGTATTTATATATTTTAGATAATAGTTTCCCTTCTTTCCCTTCCAGCAGTTTATCCAGCCTGTTAGGTCTCACATCAATTCCTCCTTCTTCCCTATCTTTCCTATATCTATTTTGTGCTTGAAGGTAGGGCCACCAATCCAATTCTATTCCCACATCTCTAAGCTCCTGGCGGGTTTCCAATAATCCGTTTGAATCTAAAAGGTCCCTATACCTTATTATTCCATGGGGAGATATAGTGTTGAGGTGCATAGCTGCCTCTACTGTGGAAAACCATCCGGGAACCTTCATATAACATTTTTTCTTTATTTCCAACCAAATGTCGATTAAAGCTCTCCTAATTATATGGTTATTAAAGTGTTGTTATGTTTTATTCCTGGTATTCCACAGAAAGGCATGCCACCCCATCATTAAGTCATGCCCTTCCAGTTTTAATAGCCGTCAATTGTCCAGGTTCACCCACTCTTTTATCCATATCGAGCATGCTGCTCTATAGTATTTCTCCCAGGTCGGGAAGCCAAAACCTCCTCTGAATTTATCGTCCTGTAACGTGTTCAGGCTTATCCTAGGTTTTTTACCCTCCCATAGAAATTTAGACATTATTTTATTTAGATTAGTAAAGAACATTTTCTCCAATTTCACTGGTATAATTTGGAATAGGTAGAGGAGCCTCGGCAAGATGTTCATTTTCAAAGCCGCTATTCTTCCTAAAAATGAAATATTTAGATTTCCCCATCTTTCTAAATCCTTTTCCATTTGGTGTATCAGTCCATCGTATTTGTTTTTCTTTATATCGATATTTTTATTTGTCAAGTTTATTCCTAAGTATTTTATTTTCTTAACTACTTTTAGGCCAGATTGTTTCTCTAATTCTTCTATCTGTTTTCTTGTTAAATTTTTGGTTAATATTTTAGTTTTGTCCTTATTTATTTTCAGACCTGCAACTTTTCCAAATTTTTCAATTTCCTTCATCAATTTGGGTTCTGTTAATAGTGGATCTTCTAGGAAGAACACAAGGTCGTCCACGAAGGCTTGGACCTTATATTCTTCTCCTTTTATTTTAAGGCCCCTTACGTCTCCGTTTGCTCTAATTCTTCGGAGCAGATTTTCTAAAGTTAGTATAAATAATAGTGGCGAGAGAGGGCACCCTTGCCTCACTCCCCTACCTATTCCAAAAAAGTTTGTTGCTTCTCCGTTAATTAATATTCTTGCTTTTTGTTTAGTATAAATTGACAAAATTAGTTCTCCAAATTTCTCACTGAATTTCATATTTGTAATTTGATGAATCATAAAATTCCCATTAACTCAGTCGAATGCCTTCTGTGCGTCCAGAAATATTAGGGCTACCTGTTTTTCAGGGTGCCTTTCATAATATTCGATTACATTTATAACTGTCCTTAAGTTATTTTTAATTTGCCAGCCTGGTAGAAATCCGTTCTGGTCTACATGTATTTTCCGATTTAATATTGTTTTAATTCTGTTAGCCAATAGGTTCATAAAAATTTTATAGTCTGAATTTAGTAGCGAAATTGGTCTATAATTTTTGATCTGGGTGGTGTCTGCTTCTTCTTTTGGAATTAATGAAATGTAAGCTTTTCTCCAGGTATCTGGTATTTTTGCATCTTTTAGGGCCTCATTGTACACTTCCAGGAGGATTGGGTTCAAAGTTTCACCTAAACTTTTATATAATTCTACTGGGATCCTATCCGTTCCTGGTGTCTTCTTATTTTTATGTCCTTTAATTACCTCCTGTAGTTCCTCTTTGGTAATATCTCTGTTGAGCATCTCTCTATCCTCTTCTGTAATTACTGGGAGCCCTTCTTCTTCCAAATATTGTTTTATTTCCCCATTTAATACCTCCTCTTGGCTATATAGTTCCTGGAAGTATTGAATTGCTATTTCTTTTTTCTTTTCAGCACCTTTTTGTAAATTGCCCTGTTTGTCTTGTAGTTGGTATATAGTCCTTTTCTCTCTTTCTTTCCTTAGCTTGTAGGCCATCCATCTTCCTGGCTTATTCGCCTGCTCAAAATAATTTTGTTTTATATATATTTCAAAGAGTTAATGGTCTTTTCCTGGTCTATCAGGTTCAGTTTGTGTTTAGTTATTATCCAATTAGTTTTTATTTTATCATCTCCTGGGTGGGTACCTAATTTTTCTTCCCAATTTTTAATTTCCTCTTGTATGTTCTTATACTCCCTTTCCTTTTCTTTTTTCCTTTTACTATTATAAGCAATAGTTATACCCCTAATATAAGCCTTTGTGGTATCCCATAAGTTTTGTAGGGATGTCTGGTGTTTATTATTATCTTTAATTATCTTTAAGGAACCTTTAAGTTCCTTTTCTAATCTTCCAATGTATTCCTTCTCTTTAATTGTCTGCACGTTCATCATCCATCTACCCTTTTTTGGTATTTGCCCCTTCCATTCTATTATTGTTGGGTTATGATCTGCCCACTCATTAATTCCAATATCTACCTCTTCAGCTTCCTGGACTAAAATCTTTGAGATCCATATCATATCGATCCTTGACCAGGACTTGTGTGGGCTAGAATAATAGGTAAATTTCTGCTCTTTTGGATTCTGAAACCTCCAGACATCTATCAAATTTAGTTCTTCTGTTAATGTGAAAAATGTATTGGGTAGTAAATTTCTCTTCCTTTTATTATTTTGATTACTTTTATAATCTTTTTTCAAATCCGCTATTGCATTTAAATCCCCCAGTAGACAAATAAGTTCAGCATTTTGTTCAATTATTTTCTCATGTACTTTTTGGAAAAAAAAATTTGTCCATTACTTGGTGCATATAGGACTACCAACAGTACCTTTTTATTATTAATATTTATTTCTATTAACAAAATTCTTCCATCCAAATCGGCATATATGAATTTACTCTCTACCTTCTCCTTAACATACACTACACCTCTTTTCTTTTCCTCGGCCAATGATGTATAAACATTTCCTAGTTTTTTGCATGCCAAATACCTTTCATCCTGCTTCCTAATATGTGTTTCTTGTATGCATACTATATCTAATTTTTGTCTGATTAGTTTCTTAAATATCTGATGTCTTTTAATTGTTGAGTTAAGTCCATTAACATTTAATGAAATGATTTTTACATTCGAGTCCATAGCCTTGTCAAAATGTATTTCCTATTACTTCTTGTCTTTCTTCTTCACTTCATTCATTGCTCTCTTTGTTACTCCTTCTTCTCCCAATTTTTCACTTTCTTCCTGTGTCTCTTTTCTACTGTTTCTCCCCTCAAAGGATCGATCTTGTTGTTCTGTGGCTTGTCTGGGTCTATTTCTCTCTTCTATTTCTTCTCTTCTGCCATTGGTTCTTTCCACTTCAATCACTTGGTCATGTAAGTTTCGTGCTTTCTCTATGGTGTTCACTTTTATCTTTTTCCCCTGCCACATTACTAACATCCCTTCTGGTATAATCCATCTAAACAAGATTTGCTTTTTGTTTAGTATTGATGTGAGAAATCCATACTCTTTCCTCCATTCTCTCTCGGTATCTGTTTCAATATAATTATTTATTTTTGTTTATAATATATCTGTTTGTCTTTTGTTATTTTATATATTGTGTCTCTCACTTTCTTTCTTGTGAATCTTACAGCGACCTCTCGGGGGAGTTTGTGTTGCCTGGCATAGTTGGTGTGCACGTGATATACCTCTTTGAGTTCCTTCATTATCTCATCTTTATCCCCTTGCAGTACGTTTGCAAGTATTTCTGCCATTACTTCAGCTAGGTCTTCATCTCTCTCCTCTTTAATATTCTGGAACTTCAAATAGAAATCTGCTGTTTCCATTTCAAGTCGTGCCACCATGCTTTTCAGTTCTTTATTTAGACAATTCATTTTTCCATCTAGCAATTCTATTTTCTCCTCTACCTGTTCTGTTTTCCCTTCTATCGCTGTTATCTGTTGTTCATTCTTTAGAATCAGTTCTTGAAATAAATCTACTTTTCCGTCCAGTTTTTGGATGTCATCCTTGATGGCATTTTTAACATCATCTAGATCCCTTCTAGTTTGTTCATAATTCCTTGCCACGCATTCCTACATTTTTAGCATTGTTTCCTGTATGGATGTTAAAGTTGTCTGCACGGTCTGCATTGTCAATGTAGGAGTTTGTTTTTCAGTGGGAAACATAGTGTCTAAAGTTTTTTGTGCTGTTGGGGAAGCCGTCGTTCCACTTGGTATTGAAATAATTTTTTTCCCAGTTTTCCCTGTTGTTATAGTTGATGTCATCTCGTTCAGAAGTTTCTGTTGTTTTTCTAATATTTTGTCTATTCTTTCCCAAATCAGCATCCACTATTATTGTGTGTTGTTAGTGTATATATCTATCAATTTCACTCCAATTCCGTGTAGTGTAAGCTAATTTGTTATCAGTTATAGTCTTTGTGATCTTTGTTTTACTCTAAAATTTATAGGTTTTTTTAAAAAAAGACAAATATAAATATAAATATAGAGATATAAGTTTTAAAATGTTAAGTCACAATCTAATCTGATCTAATCAAGTAAACGTAATAGTTAATTAATCGACCACTACTAAGATTTGAAGGTTTAATTAAGTTTTAAATAACACACTTATTCACTTAACCAATAACTAAAGGGAGAGATAAAAAGGAAGGAGAACAAGAGAGCAATGCAATCTAATCAGTAATTAATTCATTATAAAAATTTAGTACTCTTAATCTTCTATAGTTATGCTATAAGGCTATATATAAATTTATAAGATTTTTATAAAAATAAAAGTTTATGAGATTATCTAATTATCTAATTATAAAATATTACATTTATAAAGTTGTTTCAGTTAATTCTATTATCTGTATTTCAAACAATCAATTATAGTTATCACCAAATCCAATCTCTAAGTTCAGATGTCCAAGTCCAGTCTTGACATACTGAAGTTTGCTCCTTGTATCCTTAATGGTTTAAAAAAGTTTTAAAGGGAAGGAGCTGTTCTTTGTTTTTATATTTTCCAGTAGTCCAAGATGGCTGCTGCAGTCCCAATGCCTATTTCTTCTTTTCTGTCTCTCTTCACTTTGCTTTGCCCCAATAGTTTTTTCCTTCAGCGCAGATCTCCGTTTTACTTTATCAGCTCAGCCCTCGGTCCTATGTTCTTTTCTCTTCCAACAGCCTCCGAAGTCGCCCTCCTTCTCCCGGTCCTCACCCAGACCGATCGCCCTCTTTATGGGCTCCGATACACAGAAAATCGCCATGAGAAAGCGGAGCTCGTCTTTCTTGTGCCGCTCTGACCCACGCCTCTGCCAGAAGTTCAATGACTATTTCATATGCATTGTTAGATCTTTTTGTGAACACGCACTCATCCGTTTCGGACTTAATAAAGCCCACTGAATTTAGTTTGTCAGTAAGACATAAGTATCACATTAAACCAGACTGTTTTAGACCATAAAGATTTTTTTGTAGAAATCAGGTATCCCCTTCTTGCTGTCGGAACCCTAGAGGACCTCTCACGTAGATTTCTTCATCTAGGTCAGCATGTAGATAAGCCGTGTCAACATCGAACTGGAAAACTTCTAAACTAAGAATAGTTGCAGTTGCTAAAGCAATTTTTACACTTTCAGTTCGGACCGTCGGTGAATAGGTATTTGTGTAGTTCTCAGGATAATGTTGAGCAAAACCCTGAGCTACAAGTCTGGCCTTGTACAATGACTCACCATTTAGTTTCTTTTTGATTCTGTAGACCCATCGAGTGCCAATGACCCTTTTGTTTGCTGGAGGTTTTGCAGGAGTAAACACCTTAAGTTTCTTTAGACTGTCCATTTCAACCTGCATTGCATCATACCACTTCTCTTGCTCTGAATCAGGAAGATGCTTGATTTGTGTGAATGTATCAGGTGGAAGTGTAACATTGCAAATCAAAGCCAAGGGTGTTTTTGTCAGTTGCCACAAATGTCGCTGTGGAGGGATTCCCTTTGTGGCCCTCTTGGAACGTCTTGGAACAACAGTCCATTCTTCTTCTGTTTCGTCCTCATCCTCACATTCATCGCTAGCGTCAGCATCTGTGGCTTGTGAAGATGTAACATCAGGTTGAGAAGAACTAGTGGATGGAACATTTGCCTGTAAATCTTGATCATCAGGCTGCGTGGCATCAACAACATCATCTCTAGGAAAATAAACTCCAGGATCATTGGAATGAATCCTGGGCCAGTCAACATCTTCCTCAAAATTAGCGGATTGGGAAATCACAATTACATGTCTGGAGTCAATAAATTTGCTCCATTTTGAGTTATCATCAATACCCATAAATCTCAGTCTCTTTGCTACTGGACCTCCTTTTCTTCTTTGAGCTAAGGGAATGTTCACCATAGCATATGAACCAAAAATATGGAGGTTTTTGAGATCGGGCTTGAAACCATACATCATGAAGAAAGGAGTCTGATTTATTACACTGCTCCAAGTACGGTTGACAATGTAATTTGCATATTTGATAACTTCACCCCAGTATGGCATACTAAGGTTGGCATCTTCTAGGAGACAATGCATCATGGTTTGCAGGACCCCTTGTTGTTGTTTTATGACTCCATTATGAGCCGGTGTGTAAGGAGCCGAGGTCTGATGAAGAATTCCATTCTTACACATCCAATCCTGGAAACGCTGAGACATGAATTCAGCACCACGATCACTCTGGATTCTGGCAATGCGAACTTGGGTAGAAACAAGGGCTGCAAAGTCTTTAAAGATCTGAAAAGTCTCAGATTTTTCTTTCATGGGATATACATATCCATATCTGGAATAATTATCAACAATTGTTAGAAAATATTTTCTACCACCAAGTGTTGGTGGAAAAGGACCTACAATGTCAATGTGAACCAAATCAAAAATGCGTGTTGACAGGCGTGTAGCATGTTTAGGAATGGCTGCTGCTTTGGATTTTGCTTTCTTGCAGACAGCACAATCGAAAAACACCTTACACCCCTTTAGATCCAAACCTTTTGCGAACGCCAACATTTTCCTAAGAACATGGAAACTGGCATGCCCCAATCTTCTATGCCACTTATGAATACACCTGTAATGCAAAGATTTACCAGTTAGTGAATTTTTTTTTGTATAAAAAAAGTTTTTTATTTTATAACAAACATACAATTCATAATCAATCATACAATGTATCATCTAAGCATATCTCTTATTTCTTCTTATTCCACCAATATTTATCATATCTTGATTCTATTATTTCATTTATTATAACATTTCTCCCAATTTCCTTACTTTTCTATTAATACATTTATCTATACAACAATTTTATCCCCACCCATCCTTCAACCCCCCCTCCCCGCACCACCACCCCCAACTTCCCAGAGCAAAAACAGGGTATAAAATTTAACAAACATAAGCTAAAATATGCTAACTTACTACAAGATTCAAAACTCCCTCACACTCTTTAACTCCCCTTTGAAAAATTCATCAACCTACCCTTTATAAATTTTCTTATCACTTTTCATATTTGTTAGGTTATGTCTAACTTAAACATTTCATCACATATAGCTTTTAAAAATACTATAATCTTAGCTTAAACATTTTAAGATCTCTTAATACATCACTAAAAAATTCTTCAAAATATAAATTTCAAAACTTTTTTCTTTTTAAAAGAAAAAAAACCTTTTCATATTTGTTAAGTTATATCTGACTTAAACATTTCATCACATATAGCTTTTTTTTAAAAAAAAAACTATAATCTTAGCTTAAACATTTTAAGATCCCATAATACATCATTAGGACATTCTTCAAAATATAAATTTCAAAACATAAGAGCCTGAGTGGCGTAGGAGGCTAATGGCTCCTACTAAAGCAGCATTTAACATCCAGCTGCCTGCAATTACTGCGAGTTCAATTCTCACCAGGCTCAAGGTCGACTCAGCCTTCCATCCTTTCTAAGGTGGGTAAAATGAGGACCCGATTTGTGGGAGCAATAAGCTGAGTTTGTATAAAATATACAAAAGTATGAAGGCTGTTGCTTAACGCATTGTAAGCCACCCTGAGTCTTCAGAGAAGGAGACTATCCATTAAACTATCCATTAAATTTTGAATTAACCATTTTAATACTTCAATAAATTTGAAAAAACTATCCAATTTTAATTAAACTTTTTACTTCAATAAAACAGTAAACTTTTCAAATTTATTACTAAGATCATCCTCCAAAGAAATTAATCTTGCATTCTTCCTTTCTTTCTATATTTTTTCCAATCCTTCCTCTTCAATAACGCTTTCTTCTTCAGCATTGCTCCTCCCCCTGCTTTTGTTTTCGAAAATTTTTGAATTTTAATTTGAGGTTGATGTATCTTTAAAACTCATTCTCCTCTTAAAATTATTTCCTCTAATTTGAAACCCCAGTTTCGACTCTTCCTGCTTATAAAGTCAATTACTTCATTCCTTAAATACTGATTCTGTCTTAAAACCAAGAATTGTCACAATAAAATTTGTCAGTTTGCAGTAAAGAGTCTAGTTGCTGTTCTTCAGTTGGTTGGGTGGAAGCCTCTGGCAAAGCCTCTGTATCCAGTGTAGAAACCTCCATTTTAATCCTGACAGCCTCTTTTTTGTCCTCCAAAATCACATTACTCTGGTTCTTTTCTTCATCTTTTCCAGCCAACAAACCAAAAATTATCAAAAAACATTCAAAAATTATATTTTTGAATAGTTCTTACACTTGGTTCTATTATCGTAGAAGTAAAAAAATTTAAAGTTCTTGAAAAACCTTTATAGTCACAGCTTGTGAATTTGCTGTCTCATATGATGAAGATACTTCAGCCCTAATATCAGCCATATTTCAATCTTCACTTTATATTTATTCTGCTATCAGGTCAATAAATCCAATTATTTTCCACACAATTTAGAAGTATAAATTAATTGAAATCAATACCATAGTCTTTTCCATTCAGCTTCCACTTTAAATCTTTTCCTTAATGTGTAATCCAGTAGCTTTAACAATATTGCAAGTGTTAACAAGCACTTTCACTAGTAAAAGCCCTCAGGCACCATTCCTCCCCTTTTTAAAACAGAGTTAAAGTTCAGTACTTGCATTTTTTGTTCTCCTGATTTGTTCTGCCAGCATCCAAAGTCAAAATTTCTTATAATCCTTAAAATTGCATTGCTGGTGTGGTCGCGACACCTCGTTCTGCATAAAGCAGACTCGTCCCAGATCCGGAGCAGTTGAAGGGCTTTCAGGGAGCTCTCACCCTGCAAGCCCCAGTCTTAAAAAAAAAAAACCTGGGGGTCTAGGGGAGCTCTACCCAGACCCTTCTGCTCTTCTCTCCCCCTTTTTCCCTGGGGGAGAATTTCAGCCGCTAGACAGCTGATTTTCACTGTTCTAGCAGCTATACGGAGTCACGGGTCTGGAGTTCCTAAAGGAGCTTCCATCGGCATTCGCTGAGCCACCGGAAGTCCCCAGTTAGTGAATTTTCAACATTAACAGTTTTATGAGGAACTTCAGACTTGCTCTGAGCAATCTGTTTCCTAATTTTCTTTTTGTTGGCTTTAGGAGCCTTTGGAGTAGCAACAGAATCTCTCTCTGGAACATCTCTCCTCTTTTGTGGTTTGTACTCTTGCCTGTGCTTGTGATTTAGGCTTTGGCTTTAAGTAATAAACACCACTAATTAATATGGTTTCAGCAACAATATCTCCATTTTTAACTATGTAACTTGCTTTCTCGAGGTGGTGAACCTGGAACTTTAAAACTCTAGATAAGTGGGCCTGACTAAGCAAATTACTATTTGCTGTTGGTATGTAATAAACATCAGGGATGAATGCATTAAGCTCTTCAACATAAACAGTTCCTTTTCCTTTGACCTGACAAGGATGATTTGAAAAAGAATAAAGTTCACGTAGTTCAGGTTCAGGCTCGTGTATATCTGTGAAAAGTTCCTTTCTGTAGGTAACATGCAATGCTACACCAATGTCCAAAGTCCACAAAAGCCATCTGTCGTACTCTGGATGAGGTTGTGGATTGTTGGTTAAAGCCAATGTGGCTTGCGGATCACGCCTTGGACCATGACGACCTTGTCTTCTGCCTCTGCCTCTGCCTCTGCCTCTGCCTCTGGAGTCTGTTCCTCTGGGCTGGTATGAGATGGGAGCTGGAACTCGTTGGGGACAATCCCAGGTGGCATGTCCTGCACGATTGCAGATGTAGCATGTCGGCATCCTTGGAATGTAGGCCCTTCCTCGGAAAGGAAGTCTCGCTGGAGCTCTTGATGTGGGTGGTCCTCTTAAATGTGGCGTGGCTAACATGAGTGTTTCTTCTTCAGTTAAAAGTCTGCATACATAGTCCACTGTGCGTTGAGCAATAGGCACTTGATTAATCTTTGTAATGGCATCTTTCCATTCATAATTCAATGAATTAATTATAATGCTGATCATTTGAATATCATCAATAAAGTAGCCTCTTTCTCTCAATTCTCTTCTCATTCCTTTTAGTTTGGTTAAATGTCCTCCAATTTGTTCACCAGGTTTCAATCTTGAACTATGTAACTCAGACATGAGCAAACATGAAGATTCAATTGAAACAGGCCTGTAGCAATTTTCCAATTGGACCCAAATTTGTTGGCTGTTGCATCAGGTGGAAAGATAACCTGCAGTTCAGTATCCATGGACATCAATAAGTTGTGCAAGCTTTAGTCTCCAAGTCTCTTATTGCAGGAGTCCATGACTGGGTAGGTGGATTAAAAATCATACAGTGGGTGCCTTCTCTGCGAAGCAATAGGCCGACCTCACTGACCCAGGCCTTGTAGTTCTGTCCTGACATCCTTAGTTTTGACTCACCAGCCAGTGGAGCGACAGAAGATGCCTGTTGAGGAATGCACATTTGGTATGCTGGCTGTGCTGGAGGTGGACCAGGAGCTGGTCCTGGTTGTACGGCTGGAGGCACATGTGCAGGCACTTGAAAATGTGGTTGCTGTTGTATTTGAGCTGTAATATTAACATGGCCTGCTGGAGGCGTAGTCATTTGCCTTTGCTGCATTAAGTATTGTTGTGCTCCATCTAAAAAGACACCAGTACCACCAGGGGGTGCTGAAGATTGGGCCTGTGGAGACACTTGTTGCATTGCAGCCTGAAGAACTGTTTGATTTAGAGACATTGCAGAAAACTTCGCTTCTCTATCAACATCATGTGAAATCTAAGAAGGGACAACATCACTAGGCACATGTGACGTGTACACAGCTCTCTTTATTTGCCTGACACAATATCCCCTTGGGGGTGTGGCTTAGGCTTCGAAGAAGAAGCTAAGATGGCGGAGTCACGAATTTGAAAAACAAGAGACTCTCTCTTATCTGGCTCAAGCATAGATAAGGCCATTTTTGCCTGGGATAGCTCACGTTCAAAAAATTCTATTTGATCACGATAGCTTTTCACAGCTTTCTGAGGCTGGGAGAGCTCACAGCTTTGAGGAGAATGATAAATTATTTCCCTCTCTGCGTGGGAGGGAAAATGCTCGGCCGTTTGTGAAAACTTTGGTCTTGCACCAAGCGTTTCAAAACTTTGGGCTTCTACAGGAATTGTTTGTGAGCATGCATAATTAGAAGGGGACACCACTGACCTCAGTCGCACATCGCCTTCAAAAGCAGCTTTTCTATCTTCTTCTTCCTGAAGCCTCTGTAAGAACATTTGATCAATTTCTTCTCCCACTGCTTCATCAGAGATATCAGAGATATCTATGTCTTTAGCTTTGTATCTGGTTTTCTTTTTCTTTCTTGGCATCTTTGCAGTTAATTAATCAGCGTTCCTCAGTCGCATAAATTAATCATCTGTCTAAATTAGCCTAGATGCTTATCCGTTAAAGTAATAAGCAAGGAAAAAGCCATAATTCAAAACGTTCTCCTGCTACCACATGTCAGGGTGGCAATTAATCCCGTTCCCCTTTGGGTAATTGCACCTGATTAAAAAAAGGATCGTGGCCTTCCCTTGAAGTATACTTTATAAGCAAAATAAGCCCAAGATATATTCTAATAAAACACATTTTATTGTAAAGAAATAAAAACATCTTACTGGCTAATTAGTTACATCTTGGCAGCGTTTCTGCTGGACCTCTTGGCAGGCGAACAAAGAAAGTTAGAAGGAGAATGAAAGAATGTGGACATGCACAGTAACTAAGAGATAAGAGTTCTGAGCTCCATAAAACCTAGAGTTCAAGCACAGCTGGCAAATAAAAAAAACGCAGTGACATAGTCCTGAGTGAGATGCTTCTACTGAGCCTCCTTCTTGGTCAGATCCAATTTGAACTGAGCCAGCTGTTTTGCCAACTCTTTCTCATTGGTGGCTGCTTAGCTCCAACAACTGCTTCCTATTGGGGCCCTAAGGAGCCCGGGCAGGGAGGCGAGGAGTGGCTGGCAGGGGAGGGATGAGTAGGGGCCAGTGCGGTGCCCATCGATGTGAGTGACATCAAGTTGGCCATTGAGTTGGCCATGCCCACCCAATCACATGACCACCTAGCCACGTCCACCCAGCTGGTCATTAGGCAGATCATATTAGTGGTCCGTGGGATTTAAAATTATGAATTTAGTGGTCCCTGACGTCCGAAAGGTTGGGGACCCCTGATACAGGTAGTCTTTAGCTTATGACCATTTGTTTAGTGACTAAAGTAACAACAGTACTGAAGAAAATGACTTATGACTAGTTGGCCCACTTCCTATAATCACAATGCGACACCATTCCATTTCCAGCCAACTGGAGCTTGCCAAAATGTTTTGAGATCACAGATGCTTGGGGGTAGTCCGCATATTTCTCAGGGTGCCTGGCCTTGGGTTGCTGGTACAAACTAGATTCAGCTGCTCTGATCTTTTATCACCTGTCATTCCCCCTCCCGATTTCCTATCACGTACACACACCGCTTTATTGCCCTTCTATCCCCTCCTTTCCCCCCCCCCTTTCCAGTTTTTGATAGCAGGATGCCCGTGTGATGCCAATCTAAGCCAAGCAGATCTGACATTCAGCCCCCTTTGACAGAGATGTTAGTTCAGCAAAAGAAAAAGAAGAGGGGAGGGAAAGATACACAAATATTGTAAATTAGCAAATAGTTCAATGGGGTTTATCTGGGTATTGATCATAGAATTTTTAAAGCAGTTTGGGACTTTGATATGTTGGGAGTCAACCCATTCAGTGTCAGAGGGGGGAAAGTCCTAGGTTACCAAATACTGGGTTTTCCCCCAATGTATACAAGAGTCCAAGTTGTCTTTTACTTCAAAGTGCTGTTCTCCCTCTGTCACAATGGGGTTGGGAGGTGGTTGCAATTTGGGATGGAAAGAAGATGTGATTTCTGGTTTCAACCGGCTGCAATGAAATACTGGGTATACACATCTGACCATTTTTGGCAACTTAACAATCACTGGGTTAATAATCCTTTTATTGGGGAAAGTATTTCAGCCTCAATTTTTTGGATGGTTCTCTAGATTGTAAGAATTTGGTAGACTTTGTCTCCCACTTTGGCTAAATGTGCTTTTTATCGACCTGTTTTTGTATATTTCCCTAGTTTCATCCAAAGTTTTTCTCCCCACTGGGAGAAGATGGAGAATATTCCAGATCCCACCATGGTACTTAAAATTAATGCTTTCCTTATTTAATGGACATTGTAGTAGAGGGACCGGGCTGCCGTCAAAAACGGAAAGAAAAATACAACTAAAATGAAATAAACGTGGAGGCTATTTCTTCTGAATGACTTCCTTCACGTTGGCTTCCTCCCTGTTTTTGACATCGGTTTGTAAGTTTAGGCGCTGCAGAGACAGGAACCGTGTTGACTTTGGCCTCCAGAGGTAGCCTTGCGTGCCGGTGCAAACCAAGGGACGGATGGTGGGAGGGAAGTGGCTCCTCTTACAGCTGGGTTTGTTTACAGCTCAAGCCGAGTCTTAAATAGATGTTTGCGTGGAAACCCCAAGAGAGGGCGGAGGTAGAGCGGGACACGTTACTTTGGGAGACATGAATCATCCCAGAAGTACACAGTGCGAGGTCGAGGTAGCAGAGAGCGACCTGCAGAGCGCGTGTGGCTTCGCTCTGCCCCTCTCAAGCCGCCCCCGGCTCCCTTTCTTCCCCAAACATGGCCGAAACCGGGGGCGGTTTTCTGGAGCAACTCAAGTCCTGCATCATCTGGTCCTGGACGTACTTGTGGACTCTCTGGTTCTTCGCCATGCTTTTTCTCGTCTACATCTTGAGGGTACCTTTAAAGATCAATGACAACCTGACCTCAGGTAACCAACGCGCCTTTTTCTCTCTTCGCCTAACCCCACGCCGAGGGCCTTCGGCTGTGCAGCTCCGGGGTGGCTGGAAAGTGGCGGATGATGGGTTCTCTGGAGGAAAAAGGCTGCGAGATAGAAACTTTCTTTAGAGCCCACCCAGTTCCACGCTGTAGGCTGAAAAGCACTGTCGCTCTTGATAGCAGGGAAGTGTAACGTTTTCCTTCTGCTCCTGTTGTACCTCTTAGGTAGTAAAATTGGAGACGACTCAGGCTGGCTCTCTGCTGTTTTGTTTGTTTGTTTGTCCCCTATTAGAAAGAAAATTAACTCCTTTTCAGCCCCATGAGCCTCGTAGGAGGCATTTTTGAGTTGGGTATCAAGGTTTTCTGCTCACTTTCTCCTCCCCAATTTCATGGTGGAGAGAGACAGTGGGAGCCTTTGGGAAAGCTGATTGGCTCCTTAGACTGTTCTGATCCAAACTAAAACTGTTATGGAAAAATATTGGAGGGGTGTTCCTGCACCCGGATGTGGCAACTATGTACATTAAAGCCAACCAAGCTAAAAGAGTCTTTTCAGATCTTGTGTCTATGAATGTATAGGGCTGCAGCTTTTAGAGGTTTTGGTCAACATGTTGAGTGGGGATAGGAGGAACCATAATCCTGTCCATAGGTTTGGTGAACAGACAACTATGGAAATTCCATTTAGCTATCATAATAATCACTACTGTGAGAGTTGGCACGTTTCTGCTCCATGAAAATAGTGAATAAACAGGACAAAATAAAGCATTTTGCAGGCTACAGGGAAAGACTGTTATTCCACTGCATGCCTACAAAAAGAAATAATCAAGTAATAATTGGTAGGGATGGAATGCTGTGGGTCAACAACAGCAGAAAGTTGTGACATGCCATATGTCACAGGCTGATCTTTCCAAGCTCTTGATAGGACTTGTTCCTTGCTCTATTTGATTGCCAGCAGCAGTGACATCAGCATGTTGAGCAAGTAGGGTAGTGGCCTTGTAGCCAGGACACTAAGATTTTTCCTTATCCATTTAAAAAAGTAAGATATAAATATGTTACGCTGTATGACACATAATCACTAATACACCAATATTGGTTGGTATGGAGATTAATGTGTTGTTTGTCATATGTTTTTAGAACTTTGAAGTGGCATGATGTCAACATACAACAGGAGGTAACAAAGAATAGGACTTGCTTTTAAATATTGTTAAGTTATACAGTTTGAATGTATCTAGATATTTGTATGAAATAACTTATAAGTGCCTAAAAATTAGACCAGGTAGATGAATATTTTGAGATGACTACTTTCATAGGTTTTTTTTTTTTAACCAAAAATAGGATATGTATATGGAAGTTTAAAAATACAAATGTTGGCAGAAAAGTAGAAGCTAGTATGTGGTCTGTTGAAGGAAGGAATGTTTGCTCCAAGAAGCAAAAATGATTGTGAATATTAGTGTGCTTTGATCACTTTGTTATGTGAAGTAAGGTATTGTGTGTGAATGAGAACCATTTTGATAAGAGAAATAGGGAGACTGTGAGTCCTAGTCCTGTCTTAGGCACAAAGCCAACTGGGTGACCTTTGGCCAGTTATTTTCTCTCAGCCCTAAGAATGAAGCAATGGCAAACCACTTCTGAAAAAACTTGTAAAAAAAAACCCTGAAGGGAATTATCTAGGCAGTTTTTGAAAATCAGACATGACTGAACAGAAGAAAAAATGCAGCAAGAAAAATACAAGCATTTAGACCAGGGCTTACACCGACAGACTCCGCAAATCAGTTGGAAAGCAAAAGGGAAAGGAAAAAAATTAAGTGTTTATCTATTTTGTTTTTAGGTGTGCTTTTCTTTTCTTTTTCTTTTTAACATTGATAATAGAAGTACATCTACATGGAGAGAAGTATGCATTGCGGTACCCCAAGGCTCTGTTTTAGGCCCAGTACTCTTCAACATCTTCATCAATGATTTGGACAAGTGGATAGCTGGGGAACTCATCAAATTTTCAGATGACACCAAGCTGGCAGGAATAGCCAACACTCCAGAAGATAGGCTTAAGATACAGAAGGATCTTGACAAACTTGAACATTGGGCTATCTAACAAAAGGAAATTCAATGGTGAAAAAAGTAAGGTTCTACATTTAGGCAAGGAAAATAAAATGCACAGGTACAGTATATGTGGTACCTCGCTCAAGAGTAGTAACTGTGAGAGGGATCTTGGTGTCCTAGTGGACAATCATATAAATATGAGCCAGCTGTGTGCTGCAGCTGGCAAAAAAGCCAACACAGTCCTAGGCTGCATTAATAGAGGGATAGAATCAAGATCACGTGAAGTATTAATACCACTTTATTGGTAAAGTGGTAAGGCCACTTACCACTTGGTAAGGCCACACTTGGAATTCTGCATCCAGTTTTAGTCACCATGATGTAAAAAAGATGTTGAGACTCTAGAAAGAGTGCAGAGAAGAGCAACAAAGATGGTTAGGGGACTACCCACAAGAAAATGGACTTAAACTATTTAGGAAAATAGAACAATATGGTGAAGTTGCAGGACTGAAAATAAAGAAAGAAAAAGCCAAAATAGTTTAAAATGTTACAGACACACAGAAAAAAGAACTAACGAAGAAAATAGGTATACAGATAGTCAAGAAAGTTAAATATTTAGGAATTCAACTAATGGCAAGGAATGCAATGATTAAAGGAGATAATTATAAATTGGCACAACAAATTAAAACAGATTTGGAGAAGTGGAAAAATTTATAATTATCACTGATGGGAAGAGTAGCTACTATAAAAGTGGATATCTTGGCAAGATTACTATATTTCAAACAATACCAATAAAACTGGAAAAAATATTTTGAAGAATTAAATAAAACAATATTAAAAAAAGGGAAAAAGCAAGGAAAAGTTTGAAAATGTTCCAAGAGTCTAAAAATAGAGGTGGTTTTAGGCTACCAGATTGGGAATTGTATTACCAGGCTTCGATACTTATTTGGGTGAAAGAATGGATTGAGGAACAAAAGACTATTGACCTTGGAGGGATATGATATTGAATTAGGTTGGCGTGCTTTTTTATGGTATAAAAAAACAAAAAAAATTCAAAGACACTATGTTAGGAATGCATTAATATTATGGGAGAAAATTAAAGAACAACATTATTTGAAAATACTGGTCTGGCTCTCCACAATGGAGGCACTGATTTATCCAAATGTTACTGATATAGAGAAGATTACCAGATATAAAGATTTTTTAAATGAAAAGTGGGAACTTAAAGCTAAACAGGAACTGAGTGATCAAGGATTGAGATAACATGGTGGTCATATGTGCCGATACAATCTAGATAACGAGAAGGATGTCAAAATGTATGGTTTAAATAAAGAATTAACAATTAGATCAGATACTAACAGGGACAGATGAAAAATTAATAAAGAAAATATATAGCTATTTGTTAAGTATTAAGATGGAAGAGGAACAAGTAAAAGAGACAATGATAGTATGGGTTAAAATTTTGGTTATTCGATTGAGTTAGACAAATGGAAGAAATTATGGGATAGAAATTATAAATTAACAATGTCTACTGCATACAAAGAAAATCTTTATAAAATGTTTTGTAGATGACATTTTCCACCCTCAAGGTCAGCAAAGATGTTTAAGGATAAATTTGCAAAATGTTGGAAATGCCACCAGATACCTTTTTCATACTCTCATATGTGGTGGGCATGTCAAAAAGCGAAAAAATATTGGACAAAAATACATATATGGCTGGAAAAACATTCTTGTTGGGCATTTGGTAAAATGTTGAGCATTTTATCAGCCTAGTATAACAAAGGAAATGTATATCTGATTTTATATATACTGATTGCAGCGAGAATAGTATTTGCACAACAATGGAAAAGTGAAGAGATCCCAACAGACGAAGATATGATTAGAAAAATATTGTGCAGAAATGGATAAGCTAACACTTACAATTGAGGAAAAGAAAGAAACTGAATATTTTTTGACTTGGGACTTATTTTATCAATGGCTAGCTGACAACAGGAACAAAAACAGGATCTAGAAACAAGGAAATATATGGAAGCATCAGTGATATAAGGAAAATATGTTAACTTGGTTAAACAAATAGTATGAATGAATGAATTTATTTATTGATTAGCCCTTGGGCCATATCAAGTACAGCAAAGCACTGTGGCTTCCGGTTGTGGAGAGGGGAGTGAGTAGCAGCTTTGTGTCTGCTCTCCTTTTTACTCTCTATTTTATCTATTTTAAAATACTCTTTTAACTTTTAAATCAATTTTTAACTTTTAACTTTGTTTTCCTTTTTCCTTTTTATTCTCTATTTTTATTTTTAATTTTAAAAAAACCTCTATTTTAAATCAATGTTTAATTTTTAACTCTCAATTTCACTATTTGAGAGGTTCATTTTTTACTCCAGCTTTTACTTCAGCTTTTTACTCCAGCTAGTAAAGCATTCAGTGAATGAGAAGAAAGTCTTCCCTACTAAGCAAACCAGCTATCCATGGCAGCTATCCAACGCACAGACAACCTAAGATCCTGACTGTGGCTTCTTCATACAGCGACTAATTTGCCCCAGGGAAGAACCTTTGCAGCTGTGTTTAACTGGAATTCAGATGGCCTCTCCCAAGGGGAAGAAAAGAAAGACGGCACAGTGCTCACCAAACAGTAAGGAAGGTGGAACCAATCCACAAAAACAACAGAAAATTGACGGATTTTGTCAGCCTATACAATCAACAGTGGGTCGTGCATCCTCCCACCTTTCCCTGCCAGATAGCTGTGAAGCTTTGGCATTGTTTGGGGATTCTCCCCTGGAATAGGAACTGCAGGCAGAGGAGAACCAATCAAGAAGCCAGTTAAGAGGCTTGCGAACCCCTCCACGTAATTGGATGACAAATGACTCAGCAACTTTAAGTGAATCAGCTCCAGGCCGGGATAAGGGCCTAGAGTCGGAGTTTTACAACCACAGCAAATTAGCTTTAGAACTTGAAAACCAGCTAAGTGATAGTACAAGGGATTTTATTAGCCAACACAGTATGCTCACTTCTCAGACAGTCTTGGCCATTTTTGACCAGTTTGCAGAGGGGTGTTTAAAGTTGGACTCTGTGATCAATTTTATTGCTGCGGCACAGATGAAAAAGCTGCAGGTACGTTCAACTGGCTGCCAGACAGAAAGACCTGGCCAGATACCATCAATGGTGCAATCGAGGGAAAGAGCAAGCGGACAACATATTGACTGTAAGCGTGGAGAAAAAAAAGAGATGGTGAGCTGGTTGGGCCTGAAATCCCACGGTACAGGACGGGGGGGGGGGGAGAACTGGTGATTATTGAAGGAGCAGATTGTATTGAATATATATAATTCTGAGATAAATGCGGGTAGATGGTCTTCAAAAAGGCAGATAGTGACCTCTTTGTCACAGCTTACTCGGTGTGACAAGGGGGCAATAGATTTGGCAGCATATTAATATCTTCCACAACATAATTATTTCAGAATTCTTTTTAAGTTCAAACAACAGCTCTTCCCAAGCCTGCTTATGCGAATGAGAGGATTCCTGGCTTTTTATCAAATTTTACCTACCCAAGTTTTTTCTAGTGGTGAGGTCAGCCCGCTAATCCAGAGAGCCCCTAGGGAGAGCGCGGTAGTGCATGGGACAGCAGATTGGGAAAGTGGACTGAATAGGGAAAGCAGGCTGGCCGAGGAAGGGAGGAGATTTAGTGTTACAGAGGAAAGTTACCCAGCTGATGTGAAACTTCCTTCAGTTGGCTTGGTGCAAGATGAGACATTCGATTCTGCCTGTTTGGAAACTTTTTCCTCACTTTCACTAACGGAACAGCAAGAAGTACTTTAAAAACTTAAAGAGAGGAGGAAGCTGCTGAAGCAGACCATTTCCTCTGCCACTCCTTTGGTGTCGATTGTTCTACCCCCTTCAAGGCATGATGCAGTTCCGGAGAGTCAGCAGCCTATAAACCCAGGAAGCCTGATGCCCACGTCTATACAGCACAAGGTGCCAGAGACAGTAGATTTGATAACGCAAAGTGTTTTGGGACAAACATTGGAAATGGAAGGCACCCAGGAAGGAATCCCCCAGTCCCCCTTAGTGGCAAAGATGATACCAAGAAACGACATAAACGCGGTGCCTCATGCAAAATCATTTATCGTGGAGGCAGAGATTAATAGAGCCCATGGACCTGCAAGCCCGAAAGTAACAAGCAGTGCAATGATGCCCAAACAGACTTCTATGGAGCTCAGGCGATTAAATGGGTGTGTGAGTGTAAATGAGGGAGGAGGGGTAGGAGAGATTATCCAAGAAGCCTGACTAGGAAATAGCGAGCAATCACTTCCTTCAAAATTATACTTCCTCTCTTGGAATGTGGCAGGATGGAGAGGAAGTTGGTGCACAGACGACTGTATTAAATTTTTAAACAGGTACCATGTAATTGCCTTGCAGGAGACTTGGGTTAGCAGCGATGAGACCCCCCATTGAGCTCCCCGGGTTTAATATTTGGCAGCTGCCAGCGAAGAGAGTAACTAAAAAGGGAAGAGCCTCAGGAGGATTGGGCATCTTGGTAAAAGCCGAACTAGGATGGAAGGGAAATGAGATATGCTCGGATTCCAGCCCTCTATTTTTTCAAGCAATCCATTTGGCATATGAAGCGAAGTCAATGGTATTTGTAAATGTGTATGTTAATCCAGCAATGGGTGATTTGTGGGAGGCTCTAGAGGTAAAAATATTAGATATACGTAAAAAATTTATAAAAACACCTCTAATTTTGGCAGGAGACTTTAATGCATGTGTGGGTCCCTCGTTGGAACCTTTTATTGAAAATGGTACAATTCCAGATGGATATTTACATAACCAACAATCATGGGTCTCCCAAGATAGGAAAAAGAACAAAGATGGGGGGAAATTTCTAACAATGGTATACAACTGTAACCTTCAAATTGTAGGCCAGTATTCGGAGGTTAGAAGGTACCCCATAACTTTTTTTGGCCCCAAAGCATGCAGTTCTATTGACTATTTTTGTGTTTCTCACAGCTTAGTATCAGGGGCAACTTCGGTCTTGATGTTACCAAGGCCAGAAAGTGATCATCTCCCGATTGAGACGTCCCTGGCAATCCCTTCCAACTTAAGGAAAAGGAATCAAACACTTCAACAAATAGGCCTCAACTTAGAAATAGCCCACGGGAGAAGACTAACATGAAGAGGGTTGATAGCAAAGCAGTGACTGAATTCATGAATTCACCATGTATGGAAGCCTTAGCACATATATGCACAAACAGTACGGGTGAACAAGAGCCTATAGTATATTTTGCGGAAATATGCCATAAATTGAAGCATTTTTCCATGACTACCAAGCCAATGGGCCAGTCTGATTCTAGTTACTCAACATGGTTTGATAACAATTGTAAGGAAAAGAAAAAACAGCTTAGGAAATCACTTAGGAGATACTTAATCAGCCCAAACATGGAATTACAGAAGGAGTATATTACCATAAGGCAGAAATATAAGCAGCTACTGAAGAGAAAAAAGGCTTCCTATATTGACAACTTATGCGCTGGCCTAGAACAGGCAGCAAAGCTGGCCTCACCCACACTATTCTGGTTGGAGGTCTCAAAAATTATTAGAGATAGAAAACCAATAAGTGACCCAAACATTAGTGCAGAAAGTTGGGAGAAGCATTTGGCCACTCCAGCAGCAGCGGAAAGCTCTAATGAGGCTATATCCTCTCCAAGCTTGATACAGGAATATGAAGCCTTACCGCAGTGGGAAGAAGTGTCAATCACAAGTGAGGAGTTTAATCTCCTCCCTGAAGACAAACAAAGCTCCAGGACAGGATGCACTCCCGGCATAGTTATTTAAAGATAATATAGCCTGGTGGGCGCCCGTCCTGGCGGGTCTCTTTACTTTTATCAATAGAACATGGCAAATTCCTGCCAGTTGGCGTTCATCAATAATTATCCCCTTACATAAAAAAGGCTCTAGAGATAACCCAGATAATTTCCCATTAATTAGTCTAATCGATATTTCAGCAAAAATTCATGCTAAGCATTTGCTTCATAAATTAGAGGACTGGATAATGAGAAATAACATTTTAGCTGAAGAGCAGTCAGGTTTCAGGAGCGGAAGATCTACTATGGATAATTGTTTTGTGCTGGACTATCTAATAACAAAGTTTAAGTTTTGGAAAAAAACACTGTATGTGGCATTCATAGATTTGAAAGCAGCCATCGATACAATTGATAGACAAATTTTATGGAATAAATTAGAGGCCATGGGAATTGAAAAGAAATTGTTATATCTAATTCGATTGTTATACACGGAAACCCAAGTAAGAGTTCGAGTGAATAGGTCAGGATCAGTAACAAATGCAATCCCAATAAAGAAGGGCGTCAGACAAGGTTGCATCTTAGCCCCAACACTTTTCAACTTATATTTAAATGACCTTCCAAAATGTTTGGAAGATACATCACTCCATGGGCCTAGTATAGGAAAAAGACAGGTCAATTGCTTGTTATATGCCGATGATATAATTTTGCTGGTGGCCTCACAGGTGGGGCTACGAAGGTCACTCGGGAGGTTGGCAGCATATCGTATAAAAAATTGCCTGAAAATTAACATAGAGAAATCAAAGGTAATGATATTTAGCAGGCAACAAAATATTGAGGAGATGGGTTTTAAATGACAGAAGAATAGAACAAGTTCAGTCATTTACCTATTTAGGGCTAGTATTTCAGACAAATGGCAAATGGAATAAGCAGGTAAAAGCCGGAGCTCAGAAGGCCGTGGCTCGGATGGCTCAATTAAACAAACTTATTTTAGAGAAAACTCCCTCTTCATTAATCCCAGTGCTAAAGGTCTTCCAGGCGAAAATTGAACCAATACTTACCTATGGGGCAGAAATATGGGGGTCGGTTAAGTTGCCTGGACTGGAAACTCCTCAAAATAAGTTCCTGAGGAGAATTTTGGCAGTGTCCCCTGGAACCCCAGCATGTGTAGTAAGGGCAGAAACAGGAGTCCATGTGATTGGCACTAGGGCCTTGTTGTAGACTGTTTATTATTGGTTAAGAATAATCGAGATAGAGGAAGGGAAGTTACCAAAATCAGCGCTAATGGAGCAGATTATCTCAAGTAATAAAAATAACTGGTTATCAAGAGTTTTGAAGCAGGTATCTAGTTCTGGTATTCCTTTAAATTGGCAGCAGTACGATTATAGGCAGATCCGAAACTGGATTGCACAGAGATTTAAGGACATAAGTGCCCAATCAGATATTGCACAGGTGACAGCAGTAAAAGTTTGCCCCTGGTTATCAGCCAATAAACAAATTTTTAAAATAGAAAAATATTTAACTGTGCCTTTATTTCCCGTCTTAAGGAGATTTTTTACCAAATTGAGGTTAGACCAACTTCAAACAAACATGCTTTGGGGTAGGTATAATGGTATTCCTATAAGAGAAAGAGTCTGTTTATGTGGGACGGGGGAAGTTGAAACAATGTCCCATGTAATTTTTGATTGTCCCTATACTCAGACCTGAGGGAACATCAACTGGGCAGGATCTTTTATACCAGCACCCCTAAGTTTAAAGAGCACTTCTTGCGACATTGTTTGTTAGGTCCTAACTTGCAGTTGGTAAAATGGATTGCTAAATTTGCGGTAAAGTTAATGGAAAAAAAGGACAAAGTTGGTGCAGCAGAATGCAGAAGATTGTAGGAAAGACCACTTGATCTAACAATGTAATTTTAATAGAAGTTTTAACACTGGAGGACTTCCGGTTGAGCCGCCGGCATCGCCAGACGCTTCTTTGCGAAGCGTCAGCCCCAGACTCCGTAGAATCGCAAGAACAGCGAAAATCGGCTGTCTTGCGGTTTGGAATCCTTCCCCCCAGGAAGAAGGGGGGAAGGAGAGCAGACGGGTGGGGTAGAGCTCCCTAAGAGCACCAGATTTTGCTAATAATCTGGTGCTCGAAGATGAGAGGTCCCCGTGAAGCCTGTCAAAGCTCCGGACCTGGGATGCCTCTGACGGGGAAGTTTTTCCCTGTAAGAACTAGATGCCGCGGCCACCCCATTAAACAACTTTAAACAAATACTTCTTGAACCAAGTTGGCGGAGCACAAGTTGCACGAAGGAAACAGCAAGTATTTTTTTTTCTTTTTTTTTTAACTCCAGGGATTTACTTTCTTTAAAAGATTTCTCCTAAGTGGAAAGTGAAAGCAAGATGGCGTTTGAGTTTCAACGGGGCGTGAAGAAGTGAAAGTTAAAAGCAATTATTGATAAGCCCCTGTTTGAAACGTAAAACTCCTTTTTGAAAAGTGGATGAAATAAGAAAGGATGTAATAATAATAACTCAAGCAGCAATATAAATTAAAAAGTCCTTTTTTTCCCCTTTTTTCTTCTAGAAATTCTTTTTTTTCTTTCTTCTTTTTTTCCCCCCGTCCTTCTGGAAGGGAAGGAAGAAGGGGGGCAAGATGGCTGGGCTTTTTGAAAACAAAGAAAGTAAAGGAGGGTTATTTAACCCTCAATGGTCTGGCTTTGAGGAAGCTTTGAGCTCAATTACCTCTGCTTTATTGAAAAGAATTGATACTATATTTCAAGCTTCTCAAGCTGGAAACAATGAAATACATGGAAATACTGAGTTGCAATCTAGCAGTGGGGGATTGAATGAAGAGCTGGGAGAGGAAAAAAAACAACAACAGACCATAGCAGATCTTACAGAAGAGAGAAAGATGAAGGCTGAGCAGGAGCAAGAAACTCTGGAAGTTGATGAAATTTTGGCTACACGAATTTTTTTTTATAAAATTCAATCTGTACTTAAAGAGCTGTTCCCAGAAGAAGCTACATTCCTGCAAAAAGTTTATAATATCCAATCCCAAAAACCACAAAATTTTACTGGAGTTAAAAAAGGCAGAGGGATCAAAGTTAAGAAGAAAGTTCGTAAAAAGGAAAAGAAGAAAGCCTGGAGAAATGGAAAATAACCCTGCTTGACGAGATGATGGTCCTTAAAAAGTATTGTTTAAATGTTTAAAGATTTTGAATTTTTTTGGGGAAAAAAAAGTAGACAGCAGTTTAATGCCAGTTAACCAAGTGATAAATGATGAGGAGGCAATCTATAGCTGTATTGGAATATTTTGAGAAGAATAAACAGATCACAGCAATGCTGGTGTGTTGGGCTGTGAAATATGCCCTGACTTGAAGGATTTGGAATATTTTATTAAGGACTGTGATAAATCTGGATCTAACTGTAAACGTAGAAGTTTTATTGAATATACTAAACTGGAGCTTCCTGTTTGATGGTAATAAATATAAGGCAAAAGGACTATGGATCTAGAGCAATTGCAGCTGATCTGGTGGTTTCCCTAATACGTCTGATGAATCTACTAATCTAATTTTTGACTGGATTTGATGGATATTATTACAAATATAATTATAAAGTCACTCGGGGTTTTTTTTTTTATAAAGAAGCAACTTTCTATTTAGGTGGGTAGACGTAAATGATGAAGATATTCTATACACTGTTGGAAGATGTGAAGACAAGAAGATTAGCAACCGGTTTAATCTAGTATGAAGAATTTAAATGTTTGATATAGTTATTAAATGATGTTTTATCTGTATTGATAAATTTATAAGAGGTTTGATTGTTATATTCCTTTTTTGACTAAAAAATTTATTATTATTGTTTTTTTTATTAAGTGTTTTAACTATAACTGGACCTTGATGGTTTAAAAATGGAGGACGGAAGACTTTATATAGTATTTTATTTTAAATTTGGGGGGGTTTTTTTGATTGAGGGTTTCTTTATTTTTCTTTGTTGGGTTTTTTTTCTCTGTTTTAAATGAAAGAAGTTATAAAATATCTTGTTAGATCGTATAGACTTAATAATTTGCTAAGTATTAATTAGTTATATTGAGTAATGATAGGTGTGATTACATAATACTTAATTGTTTTATTAACTGCTGTAACTATAAACGGAGACATGGAGATTAATTCTGTTGAATTAGATGGAATAAGAAGAAAGAAGACTTGCTTTCCTTTTATCTACTTGTTTAATGATTAGGATTATGATAAGTGTGAAATGGAGTTTAACTTAGAGAATTTGAGCTGTATTTTATCTTGTATTTGTATTTGCTCTGGGAAGTCGGGGGGGTGGTTGGAGAGGGGGGAGAAAATGTATGAAAAATTTTAAAAACTTTTTCAATTAAAAAAAAGAAGTTTTAACACTGATTGGGTAGATGCAGGGGTGACATTATAATATAATTTTAATCATAATTAAATGGTATTTTAAATGATTGTATTTTATTCTGATTACATTTTAGATCGTATTTTATTCTGATTACATTTTAGATCGTATTTTATTCTAATTGCATTTTAATAGTGAGTTATTCCAATTTCATTTAATTTGTTTTACCAAACTTTAGTAAAGATTTGTTTCTGAAACTCGGTACTTGATATGGCTCAAGGGCTAATCAATAAATAAATTCATTTAGTTTAGTATGATTATTATTAATATTAATATAATAATATTAATGCAATGAATGTTGTTGTAAACACTTTATTATTTCCTAAAATGATTTGTACCCAGACAACACACTGTTCAATTGAAATTGGAATTTTTGTATGCTATAAAATAAAAACTTATTACACACACACAAAAAAGATGATTAGGGGACTGGAGGCTGAAACATACAATGAACGGTTGCTGGAATTGGGTATATCTAGTTTAATGAAAAGAAGGACTAGGGGTGACATGATAGCAGTGTTCCAATATCTCAGGGGCTGCCACAAAGAAGACGGGGTCAATCTATTCTCCAAAGCACCTGAAGGCAGGACAAGAAGCAATGAATGGACACTAACCAAGGAGAGAAGCAACCAAGAACTAAGGAAAAATTTCCTGACAGTTAGAACAATTAATCAATGGAACAACTTGCCTTGATAAGTTGTGAATGGTCCATTAGAAGTTTTTAAATAGAGATTGGATAACCATTTGTCTGAAATGGTATAGAGCCGTGATGGCGAACCCATGGCAAGTGTACCACAGGTGGAAAGTGTAGCCATATCGGTGGGAACGCAAGCTCAGCTCTAGCGCACATGCCAGCTGATTTTCGGGCCTTCTGGGCCCACCAGAAGTAGGGAAACAGGTTGTTTCCTGCCTCCAGTGGACCTCAGAGGGGTAGTGGGGAAGGCCCGTTTTTCTCTCCCCCCAGCCTCCAGAGCCTTTCTAGGAGTCTGGGGAGGGTGAAAACGGTCTCCCCCCCGGAGGCCCTCCGGAGGCCAGAAATGGCCCATTTGCCAACTTCCAGTCCCAACTCTGTTATTCTATTCTATTCTATTCTATTCTATTCTATTCTATTCTATTCTATTCTATTCTATTCTATTCTATTCTATTCTATTCATATGGTAAAGATTTTGTTACTAAGGTCAAAAATTCCTATTGCTTTTTTTTTCTTTTTCAACATTATGAAAACAACTTAATCTCCTTTACATGTATATCTTATTAATTTTATTTATTTATTTATTTATTTATTTATTTATTTATTTAAAAAATTTATTTGCTGCCCATCTCATATCGAACAACTCTGGGCAGCAAACAATATTACATTGAGCTTTAATTGTAACACCATACCAACTTTCTGTACATCTGCCATCTTTTATCTTTGTTTTATTGATTTATTGTAATTTCTTTGGTTGTGAGCTTCCTTAAATTGAGAAAAATTAAGTGGTGTAGAAGTTTAATAAATTATTATTAACTTTCTTTGAAAATATATCTGACTTCCGCTGTTGCCGTCAGCTGTTGCAGACGGTCCTTTGAAGACTGCCAGCCCGAACGCCCGTAAAAGAGCCGTTTCGGCAATTGAAACGGCTCGAAAAACTCCGAGACCGCAAAGGGCTTGTGAGGAGAGCCGGCGGCTGCAGGTAGAGTCCCCTGTGAGACCCCCAGAAAGCTTTTCTTGCTTCTGGGGAGTTAACAGGGTGGGACTCCCTATTCACCCCGCTGAAGCTCCGGACGACTGGGAAACTCTGCTTTAAAGCAGAACAAGACAGCGCGGCAGCATTACTAATAATAACGAAAAATAAGGAAGATTTCAAACTTCTCACTAAACAGCAAGTATTGGAAGCTTTTTGGACTATTTTAAAGAGTTTTTAAAGTGAAAGTAATTTGGCTTTGAGGAAAGGGGAGGGAAAAAAAATGGCGCCTGCTCTTAGTTGAGAGAGCTGAAAGCGAAAGTAATTTGATTACTGTATCCGGCTACATTTTAAAGTAACAAATCCGGCTGGAAGCGGCAGAAGTATCCAAAAAACAAAATAACATAAAATAAAAATACCAATTGACTTTTATAGACCTGATTGAATCTGGAGAACTTTTTGGGAAAAGTTGTTAGAGTCTGTGGAAAAGGAAGATCTTTAAGAGGTAAAATGGCAACAAAGCAACCAGGGGGGGGGCTCCCCCACACATAAACAGAAGCAGCCTCAAACAGCGCAGTTGCAATCTCAGACAAAGGAAGAAAGTCAATATGATATTATTATTAAAGAAATTCAAAGATCAGAGAAGGAGCTTAAAGGAATGTTTCAAGAGAAATATGACTCACTTAAACAAGATATTCAAACAGTGGTTAAAGGCCTGTCTGAGGTAGCGCTGCAGATTGATAAAAAAGTGGAGAATCTTGCCTCAGAGATGGAGACTAAATTCAGAGCTTCTGACTCAAAAATTATAGAAATTGAAGAAGTTACACAGAAAATGCAAAATGAGATTACTATGATGCAATTTCGATCAATGGAATATGCTATCAGATTGAGAGGTGTTAAAGAGAACACCAGAGAAGATCTTAGGAAAATTTGTGCAGAGGCTTTGGCAGTTATGTTGAAAGTGGAACCAGATCTGGTTTTGTGCAAGATGGACAAGGTCTACAGAGTTAATTCTCGGGTGGCGGTACAAAGACAACTGCCTAGAGATGTGGTTATATATTTCACAGATAGAAGAATGAGAAATGAAATTCTGCAAAATTCTTTTGTTACAACAGTTCAAGTTGATGGAAGTGAGATTGGAGTTTTTAAAGAACTACCGCCTAAAATGTTAAGAGATAGAAAGGATTTTGGATTTTTGGTGACAGAATTGAAAAGACAGAACATACAATTTAGGTGGGATGCCCCAATAGGTATAATACTCAGGCTGCGAGGAGTGAGATACCGCCTTAACACTATTGAAAAAGCAGAAGAATTTTATTACAACGTTTTGAAAGCGGGTTCTCCTCCTCCACGCACATCTTCACCAATAGATAAAGAAGCTCAACTACAAGCCGAGATTGATCAAGAAACAGAAGCACAAATAAGGCAGTCGCAAAGGGAGGCAAGAGAATTAATGGGAGCAGTAGGTGGTGTTGTGGTTGATCCTTTTGCACCATTCGAAGCTTCTCCTTTGGAAGAAATGTCTAAAACTATCACAGAGGAGGCGATGGCTTTGGAAGTAACAACATCTAAAGTGGAAGAGCAACGCATAACCAGAGCAATGTCTAAACAAATGAAGCAACAGCAGCAAGAATATAGTAAGCCACAGCGTGAGAAAAGAACCAAAGATAAACAGCAAGCTGAAGTCATGGGAGGAGCTAAACCGAAGATTCCTACTGTAGGAGAGAATCTTCAACAATTGCTCTCAAAACTTCAGACAGGGTCAAATGGCACTTAAATTTTTGTCTTGGAATGTAAACGGATTGAATTCTCCGCAAAAAAGAAGGAAGATATTTCACTATTTGAGACAATTTCATAATGATGTTATCTGTTTACAGGAGACTCATGTAAAATTGCAAGATCAGAAATACTTGATAAATTCAAAATTGGGAATGCAATTTGTTGCTTCAAATCAGGAAAAGAAGAATGGAGTGGTGATATATATAAATAAGAAACTTGTAGCAAAAATTATAGAAGCAGATAAAGATGGAAGATATATTGCAGTTGAAGTTATTACAGATGTTGGACCAATTTTGTTGGTCGGAATATATGCCCCAAATCAACAGCAGGAAATTTTTTACAAGCTACTTCATTTAAAAATTCTGGATTGGGACTACTCAAACATTATAATAATGGGCGATTGGAATGGAGTAATCCAACCTAGATTGGATAAAAAAACCACGGCCAAAATAGGGAATAAATTACCACAAGCTTTTTTTGAACTGAAAGAGGATTTGGAATTGAAAGATATTTGGAGAATTCGAAACCCAAATGAACTGGACTTTACTTTTTACTCAGACAGGCATAAATCCTTTTCCAGAATAGATTTTTTCTCTTAACTTCTAATCTACTCTCTAAAGTAAAGAAAATAAAGATATTTCCTAGGACTTTGACTGACCACAGTCCGGTCTGGATGGAAATCGAGATGGTTAAAAGAGAAAGAAGATCCTGGAGAGTAAATGAGAATCTATTTAGATATGAAAAGAATATAATTGAACTCAAAAAGCATTTAAAGGAGTTTTTTAAATTTAACCTGAACAAAGGTACCCCTATTGAAACAGTTTGGGATGCAGCTAAAGCATATATGCGGGGAGTACTAATTCAAATGAATTCTAAACATAGGCAGAGTCAGCAGAAGAAAAGACTACAATTGGAATCTGAGATAAAAAAGAAAGAACAACAATTGATACAAAAACCAACAGATGGAAAATTGCAAATGCCTATAAAACTTCTGAAGGATCAATTTCAAATGCTTATAGCAGATCAAACGGCAACTAACTTACAATTTGCAAAGCATAATAATTTTTCCAATGCTAACAAACCGGGCAGGTGGTTGGCGTACACTTTGAGGAAGCAAGCATCGACACGAATTATTGATAGTATTGAATATGCTGATAAAGAAGTTTATCAACAAGATCTAATTAAAAAAGCCTTTTTGGAATATTATACTAAGTTATATGCTAAAGATGACATACAGAATATTACCATAGATGAATATTTGGAAAACAAGAGAGTTTCAAAAATCTCAATGAGCCAAAAGAAAAATTTGGAACAATTGATAACAGTGGAGGAGATCAGTTTTGCTATAAAACAATTAAAAACAGCTAAAGCTCCAGGGACGGATGGCTTAACTGCAATTTATTATAAAACTTTACAAGAAGAAATGATTGAGCATCTTAAAGATTTATTTTGTAATATACAACTAGGAGGTAAGATACCTTCCTCATGGAAAACAGCCTTTGTTTCATTGATTCCGAAAGAAGAATCAGGTCCTAAGAAACCAGAAAATTATAGACCAATATCTCTATTAAATACAGACTATAAAATCTTTGCAAAAGTACTAGCCAACAGATTGATGCCAGTTATTCAAAAGATAATTCATCATGACCAAGCAGGATTTATTGAAGGCAGATATATGAAGGAGAATGTTAGGCAAGTTATAGACCTAATGGACTATCTAGATAAGAATAAACAGATCTCTGCAGTGCTGGTTTTTTTGGATGCGGAAAAAGCCTTTGATCGAGTGAATTGGAACTTTATAATTAAGACTTTGGAAAAAATGGATTTGGGGGAGCGGTTTATACAAGCGATTGGTGCAATCTATCAAGAGCAACATGCACAACTTATTATTAATGGATCCTTAACATCGAACTTTAACATACAAAAAGGCACCAGACAAGGTTGTCCATTATCCCCGTTACTATTTATTTTAACTTTAGAAGTCTTACTTAATGCAATACGGGATTCGAATTCCTTGACTGGAATAGTTATAAGGCAAAAGGACTATAGAACTAAGGCATTTGCAGATGACCTGGTTGTTACCCTATCACAACCCATGAATTCAATAATCCAGATGAAAAATATTATAGAAGATTATGGCATGGTATCTGGTTTCAGGTTGAATCAGAAGAAAACTAAAATGATTGTTAAAAATCTGACAGAGAGCAAAAAAAAGGAACTGGAAAGAATGGCAGGCTTCGAGACTGTTTCAAAGGTCAAATATTTAGGAGTACAAATCACAGATTCTAATGCTAAACTGTTTCAAAATAACTATGAGGTTCTGTGGCAAAAGATACAAAAAGATATGCAAAACTGGAAGAAACTGCAGTTATCACTGCTTGGAAGAATATCAGCAGTAAAGATGAATGTTTTACCCAGACTGATCTTTTTATTTCAAATGATACCGGTGCTTAAATCAGACAAACCATTGCTAGAATGGCAAAAAGGACTGAACAAATTCATTTGGAATGATAAAAAGCCAAGAGTTAAATTGAAAATAATGCAAGATATTCGTGAGAGAGGTGGTCTTAAACTCCCAAACCTTCGACTATATTATGAAGCAACTGCATTGATACAATTAAGTGATTGGTTTGGGAAAACTAAGACTGATTTGTTGAATATAGAAAGCCATGACCTGGTCTGGGGTTGGCATGCATACTTATTTTATGATACCAAAGTGGATAAAGTGTTTAACAGTCATTTACTTAGAAATGCCTTGCTGAGAGTTTGGAGAAGGCACCGAACTAACTGGGATTATAAGATTCCGTTTTGGCTGGATCTCGCTGATACCATGTGGAATACAAATATTAAGTCACTCGGGGGGTTTTTATATAAAGAGCTACTTTATTTTGAAGAGGGCAGGTGGCGATTGAAGACTTTGGATATGCTGTTGGAAGAAGGGAAATCGTTGACTTGGTTGCAGTACAATCAATTACAGATGAGATGGAAAGAAGATCAACAAACTGGTTTAATGGAATATGAAGTAGAATTGGTTGAACAGATGAAGCGGACAGGTCCAATGCATATTAAGAGAGTTTATAATGTTTTGTTAGAAAGAGACTCGGAAAATGAGCTAGTTAAAGATTGTATGATTAAATGGGCACAAAATTTCTCTCAACCAGTTATGTTGGAAACATGGGAAAAAATATGGGTTCAGAATGTTAAATTTACACAGTCACAAAACTTACGAGAAAATTTTTATAAAATGTTTTACAGATGGCATTTAGACCCCAAGAAATTGTCGTGCATGTACCCTAATGTGCAGCCAAAATGTTGGAGATGTGATTGTTTAGATGCTACATATTATCACATTTGGTGGACTTGCAGGAAAGTGAGGGCTTTTTGGATAAAAATCTGGTGGGTTATGCAAAATGTTTTAAAGAAAAAAATACAATTCTCTCCGCAATTTTTTTTATTGGGTATAGTTAAAGACTTTACATTGGGTGAAACTAAATTGATTTTGTATATGGTGACAGCAGCTAGGTTGTTGATTGCCCAACATTGGAAGAGTGATGTTCTACCGACGGTTGACCAATGGACCCAGAAGATGGCTGGATTTGCAGAAATGGCAAAGGTTTCAGCTTTTTTAAAAGATCAGACGTATGAGAAGTATATACAGGAATGGAAATTATGGATTGAGTATGTACAGAATAAGTATCAGACTAGAAAATATTATATCGCTTTTAGCTGAGATGACTATATTAATATGTTAGTAAATATAGGAAAAAAGATATGGAAGTTTGAATAACATATATATTGTTTGGGAATATTAATATTGCATATAATGGAAGTCAAGGGGGGAGGGAAGAGGGAGGAGGGGGAGGGTTAGGGTGGGGATGGGAAGGATTTATATATTCTTTTTATATGTATTCTATATTCTGTGGTTAGGGAGGGGGGGGAAAGGGGGGAAAATTTGTATTGTTAAAACTTTTTCAATAAAAAAAAAAAGAAAATATATCTGTTAAATACCAATTTGGGATAAATTATGGCAGAAGCATAGCACCATAACTCACACAGAGACCCAAAACACTTGCAGATATATTGCTGTGCAATTCTAATTTTGTCACACAAAAGAGGCAGCCAACTTATTTTCCATTGGCCTGAAGGACAGGGCTGGAATCAATAGGTGAACAAGAAAGAAGATTTTGATTGAATGTAGAAAGAACTTCCTGACTGTAACAGGCTGCCAGCCAGTGGAAACAACTGCCACATAAAATTAGTGAGTTTTCCTTTGCTGGAGATCATGAAAAACAAGCTGGATAGTCATCTGACAGAAAAGAATAATGCAATGCTTTTATTAAAAAACAAAAACAAGGTTGTTACATTTAAGTCTAAAGAATGGATATATACTGTAATTCAAAGTTTGAATCAAAAGTAGTTACTAAAAGAAGACAAAGATGTATTTATTTCTTAGTCTAGATATAAATAACTTATTTAATGAATTAAATGCATTTAATAGAGTTCTTAGTAGAGCTTGTAGGCCAGGAAAAAATAAAGCTATTTAGATTTGCCAAAAGCAGTATTCGCTTCTAGAAATATCAGATTGAAATATCATCTGATATTCTTTTTTTTAATCTTTCAAATGCATATATTTGGATAAGGGCTTAAATTTTACTTGTTTTGTTTTATTCTATGCCATGGGAGTTTTGTACAATACCTTTTTATTCTTTTTTCCTTTATATTTTAAATTTTGGATTATTTCATCAGCAGAATACTCTGAAAATATTCCTTCTCTCACAAATGAAATCCTCCAGACAATTAGCTGCTGACTAGTCAGTTCTTTCAGATTTCCCCCAAGTGTTCCTTCATTGTTGTTTTGCTGTTTGACTAGTTAACTTTTAAAATATATTTAGTACCGGTATTTATTTATATCCCACTTTTATTATTTTTATCAATAAGTCCAGGCGGTGAACATACCTAATAGTCCTTCCTCCTCCTATTTTCTCCACAACATTTTCTCCAGAGTCCCTTGGGAGTTGGGCGGCATAGAAATGCGACAAAATAAAATAAAATAAAATAAAATAGACTTCCGGTGGGATCGCGACATCGCCAGACGCTTCTTTTTGAAGCACCAACCCAGGGCTCTGTAGAACCGCAAGAACAGCGACTATCAGCTGTCTTGCGGTTTGGAAACTTTCCTCCTGGTAAGAGGGGGGAAAGTGAGTAGACGGGTGGGGTAGAGCTCCCTAAGAGTGCCAGATTTTACCTATAATCTGGCGCTCGAAGATGAGAGCTCCCCGCTAAGCCTGTCAGTACTCCGGACCCTGGATGTCTCTGCTTTGCAGAGCTAGATGTCGTGACCATCCCAGCAACCAACTTTAAATAAATACTTTTTGAATCGAGCTGGCAGAGCATAAGCAGCAAGAATAAAACAGCAAGTATTTTCTTTCTTTTTTTAACTCCAAAGAATTACCTTCTTTAAAAGATTTTCTTTAAGCAGAGAAAGTGAAAGCAAGATGGCGTTTGAGTTTCAACGGGGCGTGAAGAAGTGAGAGTTAAAAGCAATTATTGACAAGCCCCTGTTTGAAATGTAAAACTCTTTTCTGAAAAGTGGATTAACCAAGAAAGGAAGTAATTATAATAATTGAAGCAGTAATATAAATTACAAATTGCAAAGGGTCTTTTTTTCTTTTTGATACTTTTTTTCCCCCTGTCTTTTTGGAAGGGAAAGAAGAAGGGGGGCAAGATGTCTGGTCTTTTTGAAAGCAAAGAAAGCGAAGAAGGGTTAATTAACCCTCATATATGGTCTGATTTTGAGGAAGCTTGGAGCTCAATTACCTCTGCTTTATTGGAAAAAATTGATACTATATTTCAAGCTTCTCAAGCTGGAAACAATGAAATATATAGAAATACTGAGTTGCAATCTAGCAGGGGATTGATTGAAGAGCTGGGAGAAGGAAAAGAACAACAACAACAGCCTACAGTTTTTTTTGAGAGTAAGATGGACGCTTTGCAGAATAAGGAGCAAGAAATTTTGGGAGCTGATGAGATCTTGGCTATACGAATTTTTTGTTACAAAGTCCAACCTGCATTTAAAGAGCTGTTTTCAGAAGAAGTTATACTTTTGCAAAAATTTTATAATATGCAATCCCAAAAAATGCAAGATTATATTGGAGTTAAAAAAGGCAGAGGAATCAAAGTTAAGAAAAGAGTTCGTAAAAAGGAGAAGAAGAAAGACTGGAGACAAGGAAAATAACCCTGCTTGATGAGACGATGGTCCTTAAAAAGTATTGTTTAAATGTTTAAAGATTTTGAACTTTTGGAAGAAAACATCCAACAGCTTAATGCCAGTTAACTAAGTGATGAGCGACGATGAGGAGGTAACCTACAGCTGTATTGGAATATTTTGAGAAGAATAAACAGATCACTGCAATGCTGGTGTGTTCGGTTGTGAAATAAGCCTTGACCTGAGTGATTTGGAATATTTTATTAAGGACTGTAATACATTTGGACCTAATTGTAATTGCAGAAGTTTTATTGAATATAGTAAATTGGAGTTTTCTGTTTGAAGGTAATAAATATAAGGCAAAAGGACTATGGGCCTAGGGCAATTGCAGTTGATCTGGTTGTTTCCCTAATACGTCTGATGAACTTATTGATCTAATTTTTGGCTGGATTTGATGGATATTATTTGAAATACAATTACAAAGTCACTCGGGGGAGGGTTTATATAAAGAAGCAATTTTTATTTAGGTGGGTAGACGCAAATGAAGACATTCTACATGCTGTTGGAAGATGTGAAGATAAGAAGATTAACAACTGGTTTAATCTAGTATGAAGAATTTAAATGTTTGATATGTACTGATAAATTAATAAGAAGTTTGATTATTATTTTTTAGTTAGAATTTTTTTTTTAAGTGTTTTAATTATAATTGGACCTTCAAGGTTTAAAAGTGGAGGATGGAAGAGTTTATATAATATTTTATTTTAAATTTGGGGTTTTTGAATGAGGTTTTTTTTGTTTTCAATGAAAGAAGTTATAAAATATCTTGTTAAACTCTACAGATCTAATAATCTGCTAAGTGTGTATTAGTTAAATTGAGTAATGATAGGTTTGATTAGGTAATATTTAACTGTGTTATTAACTGCTGCAACTATAAATGGATATTAATTCTGTTAAATTAGATGGAATAAGAAGAAAGAAGACTTGCTTTCCTTTTATCTATTTGTTTAATGATTATGATAAGTGAGAGATGGAGTTGAATTTAGGGGATTTAAGCTGTATTTTATATTTTGTATTTGCTCTGGGAAGTCGGGGGGTGGTTGGGGAGGGGGGGAAATGTATGTAAAACTTTTAAAACTTTTTCAATAAAAAAAATAAAATAAAAAAACTCTGTGAGATAAGTGGGCTGAGAGAGAATGACTGACCACCCAGTTAGCTTTTATGACTCAGATAGGACTAGAATGTCTCTTTCATTGTCAAGTAGCAGGGACCCAGAGATATCTGAGAAATAAAAGTCCAAAGGTAATACTTTTGAATTCGTTTCAAAATCAATGTTTTTCTCACAGAATGTTAACATCAGATTCAGATGTGGAAGTGATTAAAACAGCATTGTTTGGTCTTTAGCTTTTTTTTTTATCCTGTAGAATGCTGTGAAACGAAAAAAATAAAGTTTTCTTTCTATAACATATCTGAATTCATTTATTTCTGTTAGTGAAAAAGTATCATTTAACTTGCTATAGAGTTATGTACCGGTAGTTTTATCAAACTCTCTCAGTTGGGGAAAAATAAGATAAGGAAAACATCAGCAACATTGCGGATCACAATTGCTGCTTCATCTTAACAATCATGTTACAAAATAAAATTTGTACTGTATGTATAAAACTGTTTCGGGTGATATTTCTCATGTCCAAATGAGATGGAGTAGATTTGGGTATGTTTACTGTGATGCATTTTTTTCTCTTTTTCAGCAGCACATATTATTAGTAAATATTATTTTTCAACAAATGATCGAAATCTTACAAGTGATTGAAGGTAGGGGAGGAAATGAAACTTGGAAAGAGGAAGGATCAGTTCTTATTGCCCAGCAATAAGGTACTAGATTGATATGGGAATAATATAAAGCTCTTTTTTCTTTATTATACATATATCAATAAAAATAATAACATAGGAGACATATACATGTACATGTACATATACATATACATATACATATACATATACATATACATATACATATACATATGAACTACTTTTAGGAAACTTATCCAGGAAGCGGGAGAAAAAATCCCATTTTTTTCTGTGCTTTTATCCACAACTGTTTCCCACAAAATAGCTTTCTTCTATAATAATACTGGGTGACTCATATATTACATAGGACCCATCCTGAGTTTTGCTATCATTAAAGTCTTCTAAAATAACATCACCAACATGTAGAGGGAAAATAATGATTTATTTAACAGTATTGTATATGCTCTTCATTTGATAATATAAACTGTATAACAGATGTTTAATACATATGTTTTTATAAAATTATCCCGGACCCCAGTCATTATACATGCAGCCCTTGAAAGGTGAAAAATAAGTATTTAAAAACTTTATACTCTGTTAAAAAGATGATCTAAGGCAAAAAGACGCAATATTGTAACCATGTTCTTTGAGATGGGAGATGTTTTAGGCTCTTATTATTTTGAAAATTCTTCAGTTTAATGATTTCATTTTTGAAGACTAGGAACCAGAATTATTGTATCACAAATTCTGTTTCTTAATTGATTACTTTCAAATTGACTTTAGTATCCACCTTGGTTCCCTGTGATGAAAAGGATAGGCAGCAATTCTTATTAAATACAGTATATAGTTTGATTTTATGCTATTGTTGTGTGCCTCGGTGGTGCAGTGATTAGAATGCAGTACTTCAGGCTACTTCTGCTGATCACTGGCTGCCAACAGTTTGGCAGTTCGAGTCTCACCAACTCAGCTTTCCATTCTTCCGAGGTTGGTAAAATGAGGACCCAGATTGTTGGGGGCAATATGCTGACTCTGTAAACCACTTAGAGAGGGCTGTAAAGCACTGTGAAGCGATATATAAGTGCTATTGCTTCATTATAACATTTATAATGAAACCCTGGTGGTACAGTGATTAAAATGCAGTATTACAGGCAAACTTTGGCCACAGCCTGCAATTCAATCCTGTTGGGGCTCAAGGTTGACTCAGCCTTCCATCTTTCCAAGATCGTTAAAATGAGGACACAGATTGTTGGGGGCAATATACTGACAGTGTAAACCACTCAGAGACTGCTATAAAGCGCTATGGGGTTATTTATACAGTAAGTCTAAGTTCTATTGCTATAATTCTTACTTATTGGAGGTGGTTTCAGAGTTCAGCTACAAGGATGGATCTATAAAAGCCAATGAAGAGTAAGGCACTGCTAAATGGACAAATGAAATCAAAGGAGCAGCAAATACTTTTCTCACCCCATGTGTCTGGATTCTACAAAGGGTTAATTTTTATAAAAGAGATTTGTGTTCCAAGTTTTCATAAGGGAAAACAATTTGCATGGAGGAAATTAGTAATTTAAAAAGACAGCTGTTTCTAGTGCAACATTAAAGAGGTGAAATTATCAGACCCAATGCCAAAGAAGACTCAATGAAATCCAATTGAATCCAATTCTTTGTTTGCTTATACCAATGGCAGAATCTTGTCAAACTGAAGTTATAACTTTCTAATCTAATCACCCTGAGAGATTCTAAGATTTGGATACTCAGAATCTCTCCTTCCCTCCCCCATCCAGCTCAAACTGCACAAAGTCTTGATTTGGGCTTCTTTCTGGAATGTGCTACTCCTCCTTGGGAAACTGCAGTGCTCTTACTGGAATTCCCTCCCTTCTTCAGGTGCCACCTCATTGCATCACAACATTCAACAACTACACAAACATTCTTTAATGTTCAGATTTCATTTGTGTGCATTTTTTTAGGTTTTCAGCATGGCATAGCCCTTAAAAATAAACATAAATATAATTGGATCTAGAATGTGCAGCAGTAGAGATGATAAAAGCATTCTTCTAATATTTTCCACTGTTCCTGCAGTAAACATGCTATGCATTGATATATGTCTCATGCTTACCTTTTAAATATAATGGAGATTTACAGCCTAAGCATCAATTGCATTTCAAAGGAATATTAGTACCAGTGGATCTTTTTTAACTGGAAAAGCGCTCCAATGATGGTTGTGCATGTCTATTTCAATATCAATAATTTATTCTAATACTGATTGTTATTCAAATAACACAGGAAGATATTGTTAATAGGTTAGTAGATGTTCTTGAAAGGCATTCCAGAAAATAAGCCCACTGTGTAAAAGCAGTTTCTCCCCCCCAAAAACTTGGCAATTGTAAGATGAATTTTAGAAGTTGAAGTCCACACATCTTTAGGTTTGAAAAAAATCTGGTGTAAAGATTCATATATTCATGTTTCTGATAGAATCTGTGGTGGAATCCAGGCCATGATCTAAGTATATTGTTCCAGGTGTAAAATTTATTTGTTCTGGGAAATGAATATAATTATCTTTTTAATCTTTCTTTGGAAACTGAATTAAATTAAATTATTTTAAGTATAAGTTTATTTGAAATCTAAGTTGAAGACTTAGTTGAAGAAGCTCTTTTAACATTTTTAACATTTTACAATTATGAATGTAATAAAAAATTAATCACTTATATATTAAATTAATCAATTATAATTTAAAAGCCATGTTGCAAGTGGGCCAAAACATTATTAAACAAACACAAACTTCAATTTAACAAAGAACATTTTGATGAATGCATATTTTTGCAATTGCTTTTTATTATTTTGAAAGTTCAGAATTTTATTTTGACCATTTGAATTAATGAGAAAGTATGATAAATCTTTGTTAATATGAATTTGCTCTTTTCTCATCTGATCTTTCCCACCTTCTCATCTTTCCTACTACTTTCTCCTATTGGTATCTTATGATTTATAACCTATGACATAACTTTGTTGTTTGTATGTACACTGAGACTTATGCACCAGAGACAAATTCCTTATGTGTCCAATCACACTTGGTCAATAAAGAATAATTCCTATTCCGTTCCATTCCATTCCATTCCATTCCATTCCATTCCATTCCATTCCATTCCATTCCATTCCATTCCATAAAACATTAAACATACTGATAAACCGTGGTGGAATTCATTAGAAAAATATGAAAGTCTGATTGTCGTAAACATATCTGGGACCTCCATTATTTTGAATTCATATCCCATGTCTAATCCGCTTAATGTTAAAAAGATGTTTTAGGAAGTTCAATTTGAATATTTCTATTGTAAATAAGAAAAAGTAACAAATTTCAAGAACTCTGAACAGGTTTATTTTTCACAATGGCTAAATTTTTATATTAGACTGGACACTAGAGGTCAGACTTTAAACACAATAAAAGTTAACTCCCCGAGATTTCATTGTAGGTAGGACTGTGGAAATGTTACGTAATACCTTTAAAAGAGAGATTAGAAATTTGAGTAGGGAAAGGAAAACAAATAACACAGAATCAGGCTTCTTTTCTTTTGATCATCAATGTACTTGTAAGGAAGTCTCAGATGATTTGCACTATTGCTAAGCGGGCTGATTCTTGCTTCATCTTAATATGTTGTCAAATCTTTCTATAAACCATCTGTCATAATCTTCAGAATATATAGGTTGATACTGAACTGAACAGAGTGTGTTTGGGAAAGGGATTATGAAATACTTGACTAACAACAAGTTGCATTAAATATGTTGATTCTAATATTCTAGATAGCATAAATGAGACATCATAACAGATAAACATTGCCTGTGTCCTGCAAGATGACACTGCTTCATAGAACTGACGCAGAGCATGCCCACTCTATTGGATCTAGTGGGACAGATTATTATTATATGGTGGGAAGAAGTAAATAGAATCACCCCAGTTTCTTGAGAATTATGTTTATTTTGGTCCACATGGATCTATGCAAGGCTAGGAATGCAGGGAATTTCATTACTCCTATAGGAATAGAGTCCATTTGATATCAGGTTAGTATCTGTTTTTTTCCACTTCACAGTCTTAGCTTGAAGCCTTGGTGACCTGATGAACTCAAATACTAATTCAAATCTTATTCTCCTTAGCTTTTAGATATCAGTTAAGATCAGCCAAGAGTTTCTACCTATCTGGAAATATGGATATGCAGATTATCATTTCATTGCCAACTCTCTTTTATCTTAAATCAACTCAAACTCTTCTTACTGTCTCATAAAATATTTAAATCTAGAAATTGTCAGGAAGTTGACAATGGACTTGACCAGTCACACATTCATCTCAACCCACCTCATAGGATTTGTGGAAAAAATAAGAGAAGGAAGCAGTATTATGTATGTTCACCGCCTTGAGTTATTTATATCAAATAAAGATGGGATAAACAATCTTAAGGAGCACAGCGGCTGAGCAGTTAAGATGCTGCGTTGTCGAATGGAAGGTTGGTAGTTCGAGAGTTAACTTCCACATGACAGACACATGACAGACACATGACAGAACTGCCCCCAGAGATACGGCATATCCCTGATCTCCGTGCTTTCCGCCGTGCCCTCAAGACCCTGATGTTCCAACAGGCGGAGCTAAACATGAACATGTGAATGATCTTTTAAAATGTACACCGCCTTGAGTCCTACGGGAGAAAGGCGGTATATAAATTAATTAAATAAATAAATAAATAAATAAATAAATAAATAAATAAATAAATGACAGAGTGAGCTTCCATGACTTGCCCCAGCTCCTACCAACCTATCAGTTAGAAACCATGTAAAAATGCAAGGAGATAAATAGGTACCACTTTGGTGGGAAGGTAACAGCTTTCCTTGCACCTCAGTGTATAGTCATGCTGGCCACATGACCATGAAAACATCTTTGGACAACGTGGGCTCTTTGGCTGTGAATCAGAGATGAGCACCACCCCTAGACTTGGACACAGCTGGCAGAGGAAACATATACCTTTATAAACAATCTTATATATTTAAATATCAATATCAGTATGGAATACCAATATGGAATATATTAGTGGTTATATGACTATAAGAATAAATTATTTTTGAATTTACCCAAGATTATATAGCATTGTTTTAGAGCTCTAAAGTAGAATTAAAATCTGTTTTAAATGTGAAAGATGAAAAGTAAATTGAATTTATCTCCTATTTTCTGAATCATTTCCTGCAGAAAGATCGATGAATGATAGGTGACTCAAAACATAACTTTGAAAATGCATTAAGTTCAGGGGTGAAATGCTCCTGAATTGGATTGGATTGTCCGGTCTGGTAGGGATCTTGACCGGTGGTTCGGCGATCTGGTAGCAATGGCGGAGCAAAGCTCTGCCCACCCACCCGGGTGTCATTACTTCCTGGTTTTAACCTTCTGCTCATGCGCAGAAAGTTTTGCACATGCACAGAAGGTTTTGCACACATGTGCAGAAGGTTTGTGTGCGTGGCATGTACACTTCTGAACCGGTAAGGAAGATAAGTAGATGTCACCCCTGATTAAGTTGCATTGCACTGTGTTACTTCAAAAAATGTAAACTAAAACATTACAAATAGGCATATCTGGTTTCAAATCATGACACTTTTTTCTCTTTTTTGTAATTAAATACAAAGAAGATGAAGAATGTACAAAATAATGAAGACAAGAAAAAGAAACAAAAACATACAAAATGTTTATATAGGGACCTAAATACATCAATAATTTGAAACCATAATTCATCCATAACTGAGTTATATTAATCAATTCTGCAAACCACTGAATAGTTTGAGCCATATGTTTGTCTTTCCAGTGCTAAACAGTAAGTCTTTGGACTATGCAGCAAGTCCATTTTTTTTGTCCAGAAGTCAGCTCCCATGTCATAAAGATAAAGATCATTAAAAAATCAAATATTTGATTATTTTACACCTCAATGTTAATACGTGTAATTGTTTGTTGCTGAAGTAAAACAATATATTTAAATAAAGCCTTAACCTCACTGCATCTCCTAAAACATAAATGCAATGAGGTCATTTCTAAAACATTTATTATTGAAAAGGACATAAACTTAAAATCTACTGAAATTTTTGCTTAACATAAAACTTGGAAGAAGAAAAAAAGATACACATTTAAGGAATTTCAGATTTTTTTTGTAAAAAAAAACATTAAAAAATTGTTAGACAGGCATCCTGGTAGTTCTCTTCTGTTTCTTCCCCACAACCTTTTTTGCCATAGGTTTATACCAACCTATGCAGAAGGTTGGTATAAACCAAGGCACCCAACCAAGCAGAAAAAATAGATGTACTTTTTGCCAACCAACTAACAAATATATGTAGGAAACACACTACAATAGTAATGGAGGACTTCAATTGGAAGACTAATTCCACACCAAGTGAGAAATCGAATAGGTTCCTGACCAACCTAACTGACAACTTTGTTGTCCAAAAGGTAGAGGGAGGAACTAGAGGGACAGCTATACTTGACTTAATTCTTAAAAACAGAGAAGAAGTATTAGGGGGAGTTGAAACTGCAGGAACCTTGGGTGAGAGTGACCATGTCATACTAGAATTCAACATAACGCAAACACAAGCAATAGAACACAATGGTACCAGACTTTAAAAGAGCTGATTTTATCAAGCTCAGAGAGAACTTGGGAAAGATTCCTTGGATGAAAATCTTTAAGGGAAAAACAATTTAAGAAGCTTGGGAAACTCTGAAAAATATGAACATGAAAGCCCAGTCCAGCACAATATCGCTGAAAAAGAAAAACAAGAAATCCAAGAAGAAACCAGCATGGCTGCACAAAGATCTCTCTGACAAATTGAAAGACAAAAAAGACAAGTATCAAAAATGGAAAGAAGAACACATAACTAGGGCAGAATATCAGCAGATAACAAAGGAAGTCAAGAAAGTAAAGGCTCAGAATCAACAAAGACTTGCAACAAAAGTCAAAGATAATTTTTAAAAAGTTTCTTCCAACATATAAATAACAAGAAAAAAATCAAGGAAACAGTTGGTCCACTAAAGAGAGAAGATGGCAAAGAAATAATAGGCAGCAGAGAGAAAGCAGAGCTACTTAACTCATTCTTTGCATCTGTCTTCATGCAAAAAGAAACTATAGCCCAACCTACCAAAAACATAACTGTAAAAAACAGACTGGAAATAAAAGTTAAAATAAGCAAAAAAATAGTAAGAGAATACCTGTCTGATCTTGATGAATACAAATCATCAGGACCTGATGGATTACATCCCAGAGTTCTAAAGGAGCCCAGTACTCTTCTATATTTTCATAAACAACTTAGATGAGGGAATAGAAGGGGAACTCACCAAATTTGTAGATGATAGTAAGCTGGCAGGAATAGCTAACACTCTAGAACTGTGATGGTGAATCTATGGCACGCGTACCATATCAGTGGGCACGCCAGCTCAGCTACTGGAAAAGATAATTAAAAAACAGATCTGCCAACATCTAGAAACGAGTAAAATAATAACTATAGTCTAATCTTATTTCATTGTTCAACATAGTGACTAAATTAGTAGTCCAGCGAAACACTGTGTACATAATGTACATAATGTATTTAGACTTCAGCAAGGCATTTGACAAAGTAGACTAAAACCTACTTCTTGGTAAGCTAGAAAAAAGTGGGATAGACCATCACCACCAGATGATTCGCAACTGGCGGACAAGCCATACTCAATGAGTAGCCCGTAATGGTACTACATCTATACTGAGGGAAATAAGCAATGGGGTACCACAAAGTTCTGTCCTAGGCCCAGTAAATATCTTCATAAATGACTTCGATGAGGCAATAGAAGGGGAATTTACCAAATTTGCAGATGATACTAAACACCCTAGATCAGTGATGGCTAACCTTTTCTGGACCGAGTGCCCAAAGCACATGCCCGAATCCCCAAAATGCAATGTCAATGCAGCCCTGCCCCCTACTCCACTGTGCATGTTCATGTGCCCCCTGCATGTCCTCTGCTCCCCCTGCATGCCCATGTGGCCCCCACATGCATCTCACCCCCTCCTGTGCATGCGCGGCAGAGACCCAATGACCAGCTGGCTGGTCCGTACAACAGAAGGAGCAGCAGACTGGGGCTTCAATCCCTTCCCCTGGATGCCTGGGCCTCTCTCGGCACACTCAGCCTTGTATGCGTGTTTTTCTTCTGCTTCGAAAAATATATTAGCAGCTGTTAGAAAAGGGGGATAACATATTTTCCGAAGCAGAAGGAAAACACGCATACAAGGCTGAGTGTGCCGAGAGAGGCCCAGGCATCCAGGGGAAGGGATTGAAGCCCCAGTCTGCTGCTCCTTCTGTTGTACGGAAAGACCAATATACTGTTTGAATTATCCATTCAAGTCATGTCCCAAAGTTGCTTTTTTTCCCCAAGAGGCAACTGAAGTTTCTTGTTTTTTCTTTGAAGATGTTTTGGCTTCTCATCTACCAAGAAGCTCTGATTAGAGATGGTGGGGAATGGAAGGATTTATATTCCTTGCAAGGCCTCAAAACTAGAACTGTGTTCGTAGATAACACAAGAAGGATGGGTTGTTATGCAAACTGTGCCATATTATCTCCTGCAAAAATCTCTATTGACTAATAACATGCTGAGTAATAGGTTCTTTCAGATAATAATGAGGGACAATATAAATAAGGTAAGAAGAAAAATTATGAGCAACTCACTCCTACCAATGCATGCTGACCTTCCTCATTTATTACATATTGTTTTTGTGATTAATCACTATGCTTTAATTTTGTTCAATTTGTAACAATGAAAATACATCCTGCATATCAGATATTTACATTACAATTCATAACAGTAGCAAAATTACAGTTATGAAGTAGCAACGAAAATAATTTTATGGTTGGGGGTCACCACAACATGAGGAACTGTATTAAAGGGTCGCAGCATTAGGAAGATTGAGAACCACTGTTCTAAAAGCATTTTTTTCTGCAACCTCTTCAGCCAAAGAGGTTGTTGGAAAAAAAATGCCTTTAAAAGCCTTTGGCAATCCCAGCTGACTTGCCTGATCGTCAGAGGCTTCTAAAAGCATTTTTTTCTGCAACCTCTTAAGGTTGTAGAAAAAATGCTTTTAAAAGTAAAAAAAAAACGTTGGCCACGCCCACCCGGTCACATTACTGGCCCACAAAATAAGCACATCCACAGAACCGGTAGTAAAAAATTTTAGAACCCAGCCCTGGACTGCTTGCCAGGTTCTAGGAAACTGCAACTGCCCTACACCAGCTCCAATCATCTTCGCCATCTTGAATTCTGAGACCCCTGCTAACAACTTGAGTCTAGGATGATACTGTATATAAATAAATTAAACAACTATCATCCACAATATCAATAATTTATTTATCTCTCATTTACAAGGGAGATGTCTATCATTATCTGGCAGTAGTGCCCATTTACAGTCTGCAGAGGATAATTAAACCAGACTCTGCAAAAGAAATAATGAAAAGAATAGAAGAACATTTCAGTCCCCAGTGTTGTAAAATGGACATTACAATTATTTGTGAGCAAAGGAATTTCAAGGGAGATAAGAAAGAGAATGATCTGAATTCGCGTTTATCCAGACTTAATTATCTATTTTTAATCACAGTATATGTTTGATTAATTAACTCGCTGAATTTTGCCAGATTGTTGTGTTTTCAGCAACAGGTAGGTATGTGTGTGGGTGCATGCCTGCATTGTATCAACAATATAATTGTCACTATCTGTACTTTATAGATTTACTTTGTAATGACTTAATAAGTTGCTAATTCCTATCTTTCCAAACTTTATGTACTATATATGCCTGTAGGGTGATGCAGCTCAAATTGTAGTCTATACTTGCAACATAATAAGCAGTCTTATAAAATGTGTAATAGGCCAGCATGATTAACCTCTTGAATAAACATGAGAAGTTTTACGAATGTCCTAATGAATAAAAGTAGTAGAAAAGCAGTACTATTTTAAAGCAAACTTGCATACACTTTAGTTATACACAGACTATTTACTATTACATAGATGAAGCTGATTGTCCTTTAATAAAATTGTTCTGCTAAAACAAATATTGATTTTCATGTTTCACCATTAAACAATGGCCAGAATTAGAGGCTGTGATTAGAGATAAGAATGCTTACAGATTTTCTTGTAATTTGTTGCAAAACCTGTTTTCAAATAAACACACATGACAGTACTAAGGTTATTGGCAGAGAGAAAGTTCTCTAAACTAATAAATACGGAATTTTTGAACAACAGCTATCATGAGTGGGCCAGGTTAAAACAGTATTTTCAATATAGCAATTAAGAAAGTTTTAATTTGTTGAATGTATTAAAATTCATAGCATGATAAATTATTTAATGACGTAGTGTGACAAATTGCTTAATTTGTTTATTCACTGCTCTCAGATTGACTTTCTGTTTGGTGATATGAGATGTTTCTATGCATGTGTTAAGTCAATGTTTTTCAAAGAAAACTTCTCAAATAGTTGGTTGATTTTTTTTCTTTAGAAAAACTACATGATGAATCTGTGATTAGATAACATTATTTATAAAGAATGAATAACTTGTGCATGCAGATTGTTTCTATTATTTGATGAAGAAAATCAATTTGGAGATATTATTTAAAAAGTATTTTCTTTCAAATACAACTATAATGCAAGCTATTTTTATAAAGCAACTTTATAAATTGTTTTTATGGTCTCCAGTACTTTCCTTCCTATCAGAATATTCTGAAATCAATTTTTGGTAGACTGTCTTACTTTTTAAATGTAATATTTTACAGTTTTAGAAATGTCTTTGCCAGTGACAGAATTGGCATGTGTTAAAATAGTATAAAGGGCAGTGGTGGGCTTCAAGTAATTTAACAACCGGTTTGCCTAGTGACTGGTTGAATGGGCGTGGCTTGGGGGTCATGTGACTGAGTGGGCATGGCCAACTCGACATCGCTCATGGCAAGGTGGAGCGGCACAGGCGGGCTGATGCTGCAGAGACAGGGCAATTTCCTACATACCCATTTTGAGCCCCTTGCCCCCCTTGAGTGGACAAAATAAAAGCCCATTTAAAGATTGTGATTGCCTGCTGAACCTGCCTGGTGCATGCTGGCAAAAGGAGGCTAGGGGAAAGAAAAGAGAAGGGCCATTGGTCTGCGCCATGCTCTATCGGGATGAGGAGGTGGGGGTGAGGGAAGCAAAAACTTGCTCCATATGTACACACCAGCACGACAGAGAATCTCTCTTCCAGCTCACCAGTTCAGGCATTGGGAGATTGAGGAGTAGATTGTGCGCCCTGAACTCGGTCTGCTGCTGCTTCAAGCCTGGAGCCTGGCTGTAACCGACTATTGGCCAATTTTCTTCCGGCACTTGTGCAAGGAACCCTGGAGGAGTTTAGTGGTAGCATATTGCATGCTTTTCACTCCAAGCAGCTCTGGAAAATGCATGGCTGGGGCAGAGCAGTCCTCCTTAGCAAGCTCCAAACCGTTGCTGCTGCTCCAAGCCTGGGTTCCCTGCACGGGTATTGGAAGAAAAGGAGTCCGATTGTGAGGGCAGACTTCCAAGGCTGGTTGTAGAGGGAAACAGTGAGTGTGTCTTTCCTTCCTAAAGAAAAAGCCCGAGTCCATCAGGTGCTCCTGGCCGGTCTCCCAGAGACTGGGCATGAAGGGACGATCGCGGCATCATGCCTGGCTCCACGTTGCCCAGAAAGCCCGGCAAGCAAGGCTTCTGGATCCAACAAAGGGGCCAGGGGCGGGACTTCCAGCTAGTGGTGGGATTTTCCGGTTCGCTGAACTGCGTTGAATTGTAACAGGCAGTTTGTCTGAACCAGTCTGAACCAGCAGCAGCCCACCTCTGATAAAGGGCCACACCATTGGTTCAGTAAAAATATTCCTAGAGCTTAAGAAGAAAAAAAATTCTCCTATCATAGACCTGGATTAAATAGTTGAGAAAAGCATTTGAAAGCCATGATAGAAGAAAAGTATAAAACACACAGTTGTGTTTTGGAGTGGTGCAGGAACTCAAAACATATAACTTGGTAATAGTTAATTAGAAGTAATGTAATGCTAAAGGAGAGCAAGCTTTTTCAGTTCCACTGAATTCTTTATCAGTTTAAATGTTAATATAATGCATGAGTGTTGCAGTAATTCAGTGTCATTCCTAAATGGACTCTAGATAAACTACAGAATCACTCTTAAATGTTTTTAGTATCAAATTACTTCTAATTTTCAAGATCACAGAAAATGATTGTTCCCCCAATCTCTGAGAATGCAAAGACCTTGCCTATCTTTTGTCATGGATGAAAAATGCAAATACTTTGACTTGACAATGAGCCAAAACAAAAAAACTGTAACTTACTGAATCATAGTTTTTGCTTTAGCAAGGCCAGAAAGTAATTTCATTTGCCATATTATGTATAAAAACATTGTGTGGTTGTAGAGGACTGAACCTAAGTGTCAACAGTCCCAGTTGGCATATTCTAAAAAAGGAACTCCTGGTCTGATTGGTCTAAGGAAAGAGACTAGCAGAAGACTCTCATTCCTTAGCCCTCCCCTCCCTAGGAATTTACCAGCCCCTCTCCCATTTCTGTTTATTTTATTTATTTATTTATTTATTTATTAGATTTATATTGCCACCTATTCGCCCATGGCGACTCAAGGCAGTTTACAGAATGTTAAAAACACATTTAAAAAACAGTAAAACTCATAAAGAATTAAATAAATTAATGTAATAAAATCACCCCTGACCCCTACCTCCTGTCCCAGCGACAGCCAATCACATGAGCCATTTAATGGGCTCCATCCCGCTCTGGGTTCCCCAGGCCCGCTGGCAGAACCAGGTCTTTAGCGCCTTCTGGAAGAGAATTAGGGTGGGGGCTATTCTAATCTTGGGGAATGATGTTCCAGAGAGAGGGAGCCACCGTGGAGAAGACCCTTCTTCTGGGTCCCACCAGGTACATCTCCCTCGGGGATGGGACCAACAGCATGTAGATGTGACCGGCAAGAGACAGTCCCTCAAATAAACTGTGAGCCAAAATTAGATGCAAGTAATGATGAAGCCAAGTCAGCTTCGACATGCTGATCCTCCAGAGCAGTGGCCCCCAACCTTTTGGGCACCAGGGACCAGTTCTGTGGAGACAGGCTTTTCCATGGACCGGAGGGAGCATGGTTTCGTGTGTTGCCTGTATTCTGTGGAGGGGGATTTGCTTGTTTGTGTGGCCTGGTTTCTGGCATGCCATGACCTGATGCCAGTCTGTGGACTGGGGGTTGGGGACCCATGTTCCAGAGGAATGATAGCCCTAGAAAATAAACACAAAAATGCACACAACATTAGACATGGCATGTTCTTATTAAGATTTTACGGGGGCTGAGCTGGGTGTTCTGCATGAAATCTGCACACTATCCTAGCTGCCTTCACATCTGTTACTGCCACCCATTCTGCATTTTGCATTCTGCATTGGCTAAAGGATAGCCCCTCCATAATAACAAATATTGCAGTTTTTCCCTATGGTACTGGGAGTCGAGAATCTCCATGATTTCATAGTGCTCCTCTCCTTTGACCATGATGGAAGGGGGAGGCACCTCCAGAGCAGGCCTTAATTCTGAGCTATGGAAAGGCTTCAACAGGTTGCAGTGAAACACTGGGTGCACTCACCTGAGGCTTTTTAGCAGCAGCAGTTCTACAATAACCAGATTTACAATCTGGATAATCTGGAAGGATCCTGTGTACTTGGAACCTAGCTTCTTACAAGGTTCCCTCAGGTTGACAAACTTAGTAGACTGGTATACTTTATCCCCCATCTTGAATTCCTCCTGTGGTGCCCTCTTCTTATCTGCCTGCCTCTTTTGCATCTCCCTAGCTTTCTGCAATGCGCACTACCATCTGCGCACTACCACCCATGTTTCCTTTAAAGTCTCCATCCATTCAGCCAATGATGCCGAGGACGGCTGTCCCTGAGGGATTTCTGGCATGGATGCAAACTCTACTCTGGTAATTACCTGGGATGGGATAAATCCTATACTACTATGCACAGAGTTATTGTACGCCACTTCTACAAAAGGCAGAAGCTCGGCCCAATTGGTCTGTTGGTAATTGATATAACACCCCAGGTACTGCTCCAACATTGAGTTCGCTCTTTTACATTTTGGGATTCCATGTAGTTGATAGATATGCTATATGAACATCTTTGCTAGGGGTTGGGTAGAGGGATTCTTCAGACAGCTTGGTGATGATCCAGATTACAGTGTCCCCCATGCTTTCTGACAGGTTCACACAATAAAATCCATAGAGATCTCTCCCCAGGGTTTCATCAGATTGGCCACTGGCTGCAATAGACTAGGAGGCTTCCTGAGTAGCTGTTTCATTGAAGCACACACAAGGCAGGTGTCCATGTAAGCCTCTATGTCCTTCATCATCTTTGGCCACCAGAACTGCCTCCTCACTAAATGAAGAGTTTTTACGAACCCAAAATGTCCTGCTGCCTTTGTGTCATGACTCCTATAAAATTGAAATCTATTGACTAGCTGGGACATATATTTTTGTTCCTTTCCATGCCAACCTGTCCTTCAGGGACAGGTTGTCTTTGTGCTACTGGAACCACATGTCTCTTGCCAGGGCATCTTTTAAGGGTTGAGCTAGGTCTTGTGATGGTTCTGGTCGGGATGTCACTTGTTGAGTGAGGGCTGGTGCTGTGCACTGTCTGGATGGGATAATGGAAGTCACTACTGCCTCTCGGGTGCTATTGTACTGTGGCATATGAGAGAGGGCATCTGCAAGGAAGTTCTTCCTTCCTGGCAGATTTTGGAGGGTGAAATTGAATTGGTTAAAGTATTGAGCCCATTGGACTTGCTTGGGGATAGTTTCCGGAAGTCTTCAGCACTTCCAGGTTCTTGTGATCTGTCTAGACCTCGAACAGGATCTTGCTACCTTCCAGGAACTGTCTCCATGTCATGAGAACCCACCAGACTGCTTAAGTCTGCTTTTCCCAGATCGCCCAGTGCCTTTCAGTATTGGACAGCTTGCGAGACATGTAGGCATAAAGTTCTAGTTCCCCTTCAGTGTTCTTTTGGAACTCTGAATATGGTAGCTCGTATTGCTACCTTGCTGGTATCAGCCTGTATTACAAATGGCTTCTCTGGGTTGGGTTGTTTCAGGACCGGCTCTGCAGTGAATAGGCACTTCAACTTTTCAAAAGCAGCTTGGCAGTTAAGGGACCAATCCAGGGGTTGACTGGGTTTTGATTTTGTTCTCCCTGCCACCCCTGTTTTCAGCAAATTAGTGATCGGTAAGGCTATCTGACCAACTTCACATGTTCTTTAGGGGGTCTCAGTGTATATTAATATATCATTCAAGTACACCAAGCCCCCTTTGTATAGGTGCTCATGTAGAATCTCTTTTATTAGTTGCATGAACACAACAGGAGCCCCTTGCAGCCCAAATGGTATTACTCAGAACTGGTAGCAGCCTAGGGGGCAATTGAACATTGTTTTCCATTCATCCCCCTCCTTACTCTTCACTTGATAGTACACCTCCCTCAAGTCCAGTTTAGTGAAGATTTTCCCCTTGCCAAATAGTCCAGGTTATCCCTCATCAGGGGGAGGAGGTACATGTTTTCTATACATATGCAGTTCAGCCCCTATAATTTATGCACAGCCTAAGGGACCCACTTGTCTTTACTTTGAAAAGCACCAGGGCCACATTCTCGATTTCACCAACTGGATGAACCCCCTTGCCAAATTCTTGTCAATGAACACTTGGACCTCATTCATCTTTCTGGGGAATCATAAGGTACATTTTCAGTTTGGGTAGTTTGGTTCCCAGCTGAGGTAGGAGCACATCTGATTCCTTTTCACTAAAAAACTCAGCTAGGTTGTGATTCTCTGCTGTAATCAGGGGCTCTAACCCATTGTCTCCTCTTAGTGTATTCGCGATTTTCACTTTCATTTTTCTAACCACAGGCGCATGGCCAGCTCTCTTCACTCTAATTCTTGCCAATTAGTGGCTTTTCTCCACATCCACTATTTTTCTTTGTCCTAGCTCACAGAATGGGGTCCACTTTTTCCACCACACCTATCCTAGCATGCGCTCAATCGTCCCGGGGACTACAATAAATCTAATAGTTTCTATATGGGTCCCTGCTTTGAGCCTTACTGGCTCTTGTCAGGCAGGTGGCTGCCTATTATAGACCCATCCAATTGGGGAAACACCATGGGTCACTTTAATTGCCTCAGTCTCAGTCCCAGTCCTTCCACCATCTGGGGGTTGACTAAGAACTAGGTGCACCCTGAGTCCACTAATGCTGTGATGGTCCCCCTCATCCCCAAGGAGGGCACCATGATCTTGACTCTGGTTGTCATAGGGATGATGGTGCCACTTACCAACGAGTTGTCTTCCCTCTCGCTGTCACTCTTGTAGAAGGCTGGACCAGCTCAGGCGGGGTTGGATTCCCTCTTCCTCACTGAACTGGAGAGAGAACTCAATAAACTGCTGCCAGACATATGTCTTCTACTTTGGCTTCGTGGGGCGGTTCTTCCTTTTGGGTTGACTGGCAGGTGGAGGAGCAGACACTGCCCATGGCATGAGGCACTCAGCTGCTTGATGGCCCTTTTTTCTGCAGCTGAAATAGGCTCCCTGGTTCTGGTGAGGCTTGCCTCCTCTGGTTGAGGTTGTGCCTTTTTTGCCTCTCTGGGGCCCGGCCATCTTTTGGGCGGTCTGTGGGGTTGGCTCTCCTGCATGGCATGCTCTTGGAACTCCAACCGGTTGATTTCCACCTTGCTGACCACTCAGAACCATACTTACAGGTTGCATGGCATCCTTGGAGTATGCAGTTTTGCTATAGATCTATGTTTTCACTGGCCACTTTCTGCTGTTTAAGGGTGTGGATACGGGCATCTGCACATCGGGCTGCCATGGAGTCCTCAAACCAGCCCCGTAGGATCTGCATGAACTAGTCCAGGTCGCCCAGCTCTGGCACCCTCCCACTGTACAAGGACACTAGCCATCCAGCAGCACCAAGTTGGATGCCACTGCATGAACCCAGACTGCATCGTCTGGGTACATTCTCCCATAGCGCTCCATATCTGGGCAAAGAAATGGGCCAGCTTCTCTGGATCCCCATCAAACCAGATTATCCGGGGGGGGGGGCGGTGTCTGTTCATCTTACATCACAATGTTACCCAGGTGGAAGATCTGCTGTTGCTTCCAGTGGAAGAGGAGGAGAAAGAACCCCAGCTGCTCCTGGGGCCATGGGGACTGCTTGCTGCCATGCTGGGGGAGGGGTGGTTGAGCCCGCTGCTACTGCTCCTTGGCATACCAGGGACCCAATCATCCTAGCAGGTGCCAGCATTACTGGCTGCAGGAGGGGAGGAGAGAGTATGGTCAGCGATTTCACTCCCCACATCCCAGTCACTGACACTGCAGCTCCTGGTGACACCATTTCTTTGATTTCTAGCCCACTGAACTTTCCCCCAGTTGCTCCATTGGTGGGCTGCGAATGGCCACTGGAAGCGTCCCTCAATCGGCTCATCCAACTTGACTGGTCACCTTGCTTTCCACTTGTTCCCATGGCTCCCTCCTGGGGGGATTAGGGGGTCCTCAGCTTCCGCCTCCTTCCCCACGTTCGCTGCCCAGTGGGTTTTGAGTCCTTAGTAGGGGGCATCTCTCAGCCCCTCCCTTGAGATCATTGGCTGCAGCTCTGACTTTTTGGCTCTCTGTTTGGGATGCGCACCCACTGGCTGCACCCCTACCCCTGTCTGCAGCACTACTGGGGCTTCTTGGGCCGAGGTTTTCCCTGGTTTCTACTTCTTCAACTCCTTGTCTGTGGATGATATCTCAGACTTACTGACCTTCTGTGGGATTCAGGTAGGCACTACTGTGAGAACTGACTTAATGTCAACCATCCCAGTTAGCACATTTAAAAAAAACTCCTGGTCTGATTGGTTCACCAAGAGTAAAACTTTATTGAAAGATCCATCTATGCATAGCAGAAGCAAAGTCGGCTCTGAGGTAAAACCCCCTTTTCTTCTCTGGGCCACCCACAGTTCATTGTTCACCAATTACATGCAGTTCTTTGGGAAAACAGTCTGCACTGTTTGAATAGTTCTCAGAACTTGACCTTGGCGGGTAATTCTTGTCAGGCAGCAGAAGGCTCTCATGCATTCCTTAGCCTTCTTCCCTCCCCAGGAATTTACTAATGCCCTTCCCGTTTCTATTTGGCAAACTGCGAGCTGAAATCAGGTGAACTGAGCCTCTTTATCTCTTGAATTGTGCTAAAGCAAACCTGGGCATTTTATGACCCCTGGGCTACATTGGCCCTTTGGTTGTCCCCATCTGGCATACAATAGGGGGAAAGTGGCAGGACAGAAGCAGCAGCATCCCTCCACAACAGTCCCAGTTTCTCATGTGGCCTCTTGAGAAAATTAATTGCCCACCCTATGTTAAGGTGTAAGCACATACCAAATACATATATTTCTTTTTACGACCCTGTAATCCCTTTCATCGGGGTGGAGTCAGGCAACTGAATGGAACTGAACATTTACTGGCTGGATGTCTTTCCGGATGCTTATGCAGAGTTCACAGCAGACATTTTTTCTTTATGCCCTGATAGAGAAACATTTGTCACTGCCTAGTATTGAATTCTCAACCTCCTGAATGTGAGGTGAGCATCTTCATATACCAAATAAGAATATCACTACTCAAAATGTTTAATGGTTCTTTAACATGTATAAAATCTTGTTCCTCTGAAAATACTGTCTATCCTGCATGGCTACAGTATCTAAAGATATATAGAAACAATCATAATCATCTTGATCCAGGAGGGAAAAAATGAAAATACATATCTTACTTTTTGGAAGAAGGCAATTTTAAGAAGTTTTTTTAAACTGTAATTGAAGCATTTTGATGTTGAATGTTTAAAATGTCAATCCTCATTTTCTATTTTAATACACTTTTTCAACTTATTTTGAAAGAAATCCCTTACCATCCAGTCATAAATATTATTAATTTCTTTTAGAATTCTCTGCCTGGTCAGAGGAAATCAGGAATTCCCAAGGTATGAACTTTATTTTTCAAAGGGAAAGCTACTCTGTTAAGACCACACCTTTTCAGTAGGCTTCCAGCAAGCAAAGTCAATATAGGAAGCTGGAGTCACTTAATTAACAATTGTGAGTTTGCTTAAGGGCCGGGATAAAAATGGTCATAAAGTCAGATCTAGTCACATGATGACTTGCTTAATTGCTGCTACATTTAGCAACCAAAATTTCAATCCCAATTGTGGTCATAAATCAAGAACTACCTCTGTCTCAGAGATATCTCTGTATCATGGCACTAATTTTCCAGAAAAGAATTCAATATAGTAGGTTAATCTCAATACTTATTCCTACCAGATTGACCAGATGCCATAATGTGACTTCCAGTTGTACTTCCAGTTGTACTTCCAGTGCTTCAGAAGTCTGGACCGCGACTTCTGTGGCCAGATTCTGATCTCTCCTCGTCAGAGGGCTCAAATCTGAGCCATAACCACTCTGGAGGAGTGATGAAGTAAAGGGGGACTGCCGTGCAGGTTGAGGAGAGATGCATCTCTCCTCCCTGACTTGGAAAGCCCCCTCAAACTGAAGGCGAGGAACAGCGGCAGCAAAAACATGGCTGGCATGAAGTCGGGGACAGTCTGAACATGTAAGATTGTGCTGGAGCGGAGAAAGTGAATGGTGAGAGAACTGGGTGAGAGAATACTTTTGATCTTAATTTGACCCCAAGAAATCAAGGGAGAACATGCAGAACATGCAGGGTACTTAGAAAAAATACCCGGAAATTGAAGGAAAAAATATTTTTTAAAAAAATACAAGTAGAAATTTGGATTCTCAAACAGAAAAGATGCGATGTGGAGAAGGCATTTTTAAAATGCTGGAACTATAACCCCAAAACTTCTTTTTTATTATTATTGCATATTTATTGGATTTACAATTCAAAATGATTGAAATTGGACTTTTTAACAACATGGGAAAGAGGCTGGAGTAGAGTGAAGTGAGACCATCATTGGCTGATGAAAGGTGAACTATGCAAATTTGGAAATAAATATTTTAAAAGACTGAAATCATCTGCTGGACAGGCTTCTATCTTAAGACCACTGGAAATTTAAATAAGAGACCCTTGAATTTTACTGAACAAACAAAAGTGACTTGAAGATGTGTGGAAAACTTCCTGGTGTAATAAAATTGAATAGACTGTGTATTGATGAAATATTGAGAACTGTGATCTGGAAGTCTTACAAGCTAAACGGAATGGAGCTGTCTCGAAATACTAAAGAAATATTAGACCACATGGATCAACTGTTTGATTGTATAGATCAAAGACTGGAAAATATAATGCAAGAGATAATGAGTAAAAACTTGGATACTGGAGGATGAATGGAGTTGCTAGAAGAAAAAAAGAAAAAAGACTGGAAGAATCAAGAATACAAAGATAATAACAAGGAAGAGATATCGCTACAATTAATAATGATTAAAAATTTAAAACAGGAGGGAAACATTGTAAAATTTTTAAGGAGGGAATGGAAAAAACAGGAGGAGAATTGGGGGAAAGAGAAGGGGCATGGAATAGATAGTTTTGAAATTAGACAGTGGGAAAAGGTAGAGGGAGGGGGAAAATTTAGAGCACATAGTCAGAACAAAATTTTGAAACAGATGGAGTAAAAGGCATGGGAACATGGGAAGCAAGTTTAAAAAAATAAGATTACAAATTTGGAAATGGGCAAGAAATGATGGCTAAAAGGGGATAAAGGAGTTTAAAATTACCTTTGAATATATATTAATATTGTATATCAACGTAAGTATTATATAAGTTGGAAAATTACCTTGTAAATTAGATAACTAGAAGTTATGTGAGGGTACTATCAAATAGATATAAAAATGTGATTAATGGTGGAAACTAAAATTAAACAATTTGAGATTAGAAAAGAAAGAATATATTTTAATGAAAATGTGTATTCATAGTAGAAATATAAGGATTGAAGGATTGGAAAGAATAAGAATATGAATAGATGTAAATTAAACATTGGAATGATTGTGACTGGTACCAGAAGGGTATACTGAGATATTGAATAATGAAAGAAGGAAAGATCATGTCTTTGAATATTAGAGTGACATGGGGGAGGAAAAAAAGTTAAAATAGAGATAGAAATAAGAGGGGAATAATAGTAAAAATAGATATTAAAATGTTACAATGTATGGAAGAAGTAGGAGAAAGTTTTAGAACTGAAGGATGATAGTAAAAGCTTTGTGTTAAAAAGATGAAAATTGAAAACTGAATGTATTATCAGGAATAATAATGTTATGTTTATTTGTACTGAAATGTATGATACCCAGGTATCACACCATCCATGCAATGAGATGTATAAAATAAAAAAATAAAAAACTTACTATTAATAGTGTCCTTCTCTCAACTCCTCAATGATAAAGAGATAGATTCAGTGGTGGGATTCAGCCAGTTCGCACCTCTTCGGGAGAACCGGTTGTTAACTTTATGAGCAGTTTGGTAAACTGGTTGTTGGAAGAAATCATTAGGGCAGAGAACCAGTTGTTAAATTATTTGAATCCCACCACTGGATAGATTCAATCAATCTGAGCTTCTTAATGATAAGAAAGATATTCAATTCTGTTACTTCTGGCCTTGTAGCCTTAAAAGATTTGGATAGTGAAATCAGGCTATCTTACTTTGTAGGAAATAGATTAATCCCATAAAAAGTATATTCAAACACTTTTTTTTGAAAAAAAGAGAACATGTAGAATTTAATGTTTAACTTTTTAAGTAATTATATGTGGGTTCTCTGTGGTCAGTGAATCAGAAAGCATTAAAACTGTATAAGGTTGTAAAATTAGAAGATTAATTTTCTGCATAAAGCAACATCAGCTGAAATATTTTTTTTTAAATTACATTTTTATTTTAGCGAATGTATATGGCTATTCATTTTAACCAAATAACTAGGCAACTGATAAGAACATAACCATGGCATAAAACACCACAACAAATTAAAAGGGATAAATATGCTGTATAAGTAGTCCTCAATTTATGACCACAATTGGCCCCAAAATTTCTGTTGCTAAGTGGGACAGTTGTTAAATGATTTTTCTCCATTGTATTACCTTTTTTGCCACAATTGTTAAAAGAATAACTGGAGTTGTTAAGTTACTAGCATAGTTGTTAAGTGAATCTAGCTACCCCATTGACTTTGCTTGTCAGAAGGTCGCAAAAGGGAATCGCATGACCCCAGGACACTTCAACCGTCATAAATATGAACCATTTGCCAAGCATCTGAATTTTGATC